>VDFB02028770.1:0-49686 GCA_007258455.2 Sequoia sempervirens
AAAACATTCTAATACTTCCTATCATTTTTAGATATTTACATTATTATTTTAATTTAATTACTATTTTATACATATATAACCTTTCTTTTTACACGACTTGATTTTCTTTACCCAATTGCCAATTTCCACTCACTACAATTTCACCCACACCCCTGAATATGCGAGGTCAAAGAAAACCATCAGCACTTACAAGCCATGTTGAAACTAATCGTGACTTTAAAAAAACACCATGTTGTAAAGGACAATTATTTGAACTTAAAAAAATCTCTTGGGAATTACCGGACAATTGGATAGCATGTAACTTCAGAGATTCACTTACTAGCATGGTATGCCTTCCACTGCATCTTTTCATGTTTGTTTCTTTTCTGAAGCTGAGTAAATCCTTCTCATTTATCTATTTATGAGTTTCTTTTTTTGGTCAAGAAGACAATGTTTTCAAACTATTTTTTTCTCGGTTGTACCTTTACACCATATTTATGTCAATAAAAAGGAATTAACGAGGAAGCAACAAGAGAAGAAACTTTTAGAGCTTCAAGATATAACTAAAAAAATGTTACAATTGTTATTAATGGGATACTTAATTACTTCTTTGGTATAGACTATAACCACACATAAATTAGAAACACGTTTTGAAGGGAAGGGTTTCCTAATTCTCGGAAAACTCGAATATATTTCAATGTCTTGGAAAACATCAATTTTACTTGACTTCTAAATGATGATCATATCTTAAATACAAATTTTAACTACAAAATGACCAAACGGTTGGTTAGAAAGGAATTTAGTCAAACTAATTAACTACACGACTCACTAATTAACTGCATCAGTCCATCTCTTTCTAAGAATGTCTAATCACATAACAAATTTAAAGTACCTAATTAGAATTTGATAAATGCAACAATTTTTACTGCTTTAAAGTTATTTTTACTTATTGTAGGCACTGTAGTTACAAGAGTGTTAATTTCTATAACTCAACAATAGATTAATTGCTCAATAAATTCATAGAATTTAATCAAATATCTGATTTATAACAATTAATACAACTGGGTTAATTAACAGCTAATAACAGTGGAACCAAAAAAATAACAAGAAGCCAATCACAAATAGACAATAACACAAAATTACCTAGGAAACCCCAATGCAGGGAAAAACCTACAAATGTTGGATCTTTTATTCAGCCTAACAACAAACTTTTCTTTCGAAAAATACAATATGAGTTTGCTACAACAATCTTACATATATAGAGCCCAGCTACTTTACTTAGCGTGCAAGAAAAGAATATTCCCTTGCATTCTTTGGCTTGAAATCACACATAAAATCACTCTTGGATTTATCTTATCCTCACAAACTCGGAAACATTCTATTAAAGAATAAAAAACTGTTGTTGCTAAAAATCCAACTCGAGTTGCTTTAAAGCAACTCCACATCCCACCTTTTGAGCTAGAAAATCAACACTCCCTCTTACCAAGGAAGGTGTTCTGCACAACACCCAACTTATCCCTGAAGAATTGAAACTTTTTTTTCATCAAGGCCTTCATCAGGATATCTACTATCTATTCGTCTGTAGGAATGCAATGGAGCTTCACTATCCCCTTCTCCACACAATCTCTTATGAAGTGGTACTTGATCTCAATGTGCTTTGACTTGTCATGAAACACTAGATTCTCAGAGAGTTTGATACAACTCTGATTATCACAGTAAATGACTGTAGGATCCAGCTCCTAATCAAAGAGCCCAGCTAGAAGTTTTTGAAGCCAGATAGCCTCACATGTAGCCATACCGGCTGCCATATACTCGGCCTCTGCAGAACTCAACACAACTGACCTTTGTTTCCTATTGAACCAAGAGACTGCTCATGATCCCAAACTAGAACTGCACCCTGAAGTGCTCTTTTGATCAACTGTACTGCTTGCCCAATCTGCATCGGTAAACCCCTCAAGCTTCACACCATCCTGTTGAACATACTTTATCCCATAATCAATTGTGCCTCAGAGATATCTCAAAACATGCTTCGCAGCAATCCATTGCACACGTTTAGGTTCCACCATAAACTGACTAAGTGAGTTCATTGCAAAACAAATGTTTGGCCTAGTGTTGACCAAATGCATAAGAGAGCCTATCAATGCATGCAGCCATGAAGTCGAGGTCCACTTCCTCCCGATCTAGAAGCATCAATCTTCTTCCAATTGGTCTGAAGTGGGCGTTGACAGGCTTATAGTTATCTTGAATGGCTTCAAGATATCAATTAAGTACTTCCCTTGTCCAAAGAAGATATCTCCCTCTTTCTGCCACAACTCCAATCCCATAAAGTAATGCATCAACCCCAAGTCCTTCATCTCAAACTCTCCTGCAAGATCCCGCTTGCAATGTGCTATGAGCTCCTCTGACCTTGTGAGAAATAGGTCATCAACATATAACAACAATATGAGAAGTTCACCCTTCACCTGAACATAGTACAGGTTTGAATCTGCCTCACTCTTGATGAAGCCGCGCTTTTGCAAATGGCTATCAATGCATGAATACCGATCCTGTGAGCTTTGCTTAGGTATATAATGCTCTTCTCAACTGCATACATGAGAATCCCCCTCCCTTAGTAAGCTGCAAATCCTTAATTTGCTCTATGTAAAATCTCTTCCTCGATCACTCACATTGAGGAAGGTGATCTTCACATCCATCACGAATGAATCCTCCAACCCATTTGTGCTGCTATAGAAATGATAGCTCTTATGGATGAGTACCTGGCTACTGGAGTAAAAGTCTCATCATAGTCAACTCCCTCCTAAGAAAACCCTTTAGCCATAAAACAAGCTTTGAACTTCTCCACACTACCATCTGCGGCATGCTTAATCTTATACAGCCATCTTGGAGCCCACCACAGACTTATCTTTTGGTCTTGGTACTACCTCCCACACACTATTCTTCATGATGGCAGAATACTCTTCCACCATGGCATCCCTCCATACTTGGTGTTTGGATGCTTTTTGAAAGCTGGAAGGCTCTACTTCAATTAATTCACTCATAAGTGCCACATACTCATAATAACGTTTGGGGGCCCTTCTCTATCTGACTAAATCTTGAGGATCACCTATATATTCTTGAGTCTCTCTAGAGTGTACGCTCGGTTACCTGTTCTCCCTCTTCTTGGTAATAGGAATCTAAGGTTGAGAATTATTTATTCCTCTTCGATCAACACCTTACAGCTTGCTTGCTCTACTCTCCAGCTTGCATGACTGAAGCTTGAGGAACTTGTGCTGTGTCAACCATGGGTGATTGCTCCTCCTCATTCATCAAGTTGCTAGACTTTTGAAGAGCCCTCTCTTCCTCAAACTTCACATCTCTACGAACCACTGTTTTCCTGAGAGCAAGAATGTAAACCCAATAAGCCTTAGAAGTTTCATTGTACCCAACAAGGATACCCTTCTCTGCAGTAGGTTCCAACTAGGTTCTCTTCTCAATAGGAATGTGATAATACACAAGGAATCAAGATCACCCGGTCATGCTTCAAATATGGTTTCTTACGATTGAGCACAGCCTCTTAAAGTCAACTTGCCCAACTTACTTTGTGAGGGCTCTATTCTCTAAATTACACAAGTACGTATTGCAAGCTTTTGCCCATAAGAACCCGGGGAGAAAATCCTAATAATCATGAGCTTTTGGCTTGTTTGCTCAAGTATAATACTGTTTTTCCATTGACAACCCCCATTCTCTTGCGAGGGTTATGCGAAACCTATCAACTCTTTCTTGATAACTTCCTGTGCACAAAAGTCTTTGAAGGAATTCGAGGTATACTCGCCTCCATTATCAGACCTCAATATCTTGATCTTCCTCCCAGTTTGGTTCTCCATGAGAGCCTTAAACTCTTTGAACCTACTTAAGACCTCATCTTTATTCTTCAGATAATATATCCACGTCTTCCTAGAGCAGTCATCAATGAAAGTAACAAAATACTCATACCCATTCAAGGATATTGTTGTCATGGGCCCACACACATCTAAGTGTACAAGATCCAAAATCCCTTTGGATCTAGTGTTGCTACTTGGCAAACTAGTCTTGGCATATTTCCCAAGTGCACAGCCTTTGCACACCTCATGCTTTTCTATCTTCATCTTAGGCAGCCCCGTCACTATTTCCTTGAGAATATTAAGTGCTCCATGGTGAAGGTGAGCCATCCTCCTGTGCCACAATTCTCCTAGCCCACTACAACTACTTACCAATGCATGTGTTGGTTCAAACTATAACTGAAACAAGCTACCATGCCTGACTCCAATAACTTTTGCAACCTTGGAATCCTTGGGATGAATATAGACTTTTCCCCTCCTAAAGGTCACAATGTAACCCTTGTCTTCCAAAGCAAAAACTGAGATTAAATACTTTGTCATGACAGGGACATATAACACATCCTCCACCAACAAGGGTTTTCCAGACTCCCTCTGAAACTTGACGGTGCTAATACCAATTGCATGGTACTTGGAATTATCTCCGAGCTCAATATAGAAATCCAACTTCTTCTCCTCCAACTTGGGTAGAGCATTCTCTAACTCATCATGTGGCAAAGCCCCAGCGTCAATGCTCTGCCATACCATTGTGAGATTGAGACTTGAGGCGGGGTGGTGAAAATTCATTCTCAAATCGTGATGCAAACATCCACCTCTCTGTTGCAGCAGCAACTTGCTTCTTCTACTTGTCCTTATTTTTCTTGTTGAACATTGGCATGGTGACCCATGCAGTGGCCGGCAAACATTTTATCTTGCTCCGGATCTTTCTTCTTCCATTCTTGGAAGAAGAACCTTCCGTTACTCTTTATTTGGACTTCTTCTTGCACCCTTGCTTGCACGGAGCAGATTTTCTTCATCTTGACCCTTCTTAGCCTAGATCTCCTCGATGGCACCTTCACGGATCTCCTCTTGAACAAAATCATCCCAAAGTCTTGCCCAATCAGGTAGCTGATCTCTACCGACAACACACTTGACAAACACTTCCCAATGCTTCGAAAAACCATTCAAGGCTATACACACCAACTCATCTTCATCAATCGTCTCTCCAACAGCAGCAAGCTCATCCCTGACCTGTGCCAGCTTGGACAAGTAAGAGGTCACACTCTCACCTTTGGACATCTTGGTATTATGCAATTTGTCCTTGAGCATCATCTTACGACTCTAATAGTCGTTTTGATAAAGTTTTGTGAAACTATCCCACATCTCCTTGGCGGTGTATTTCCCCGATAAATGAGGAATTAAATGATCTCTTACTCCATCTAGAATAATCCTTTGAGCCTTGGCCTTTTTGACTTCATGCAAATCTAACGCAACAGGATCATTTATTGGTGGTGTCACTTTTGTACTAGCATAGATCCACAGCCTGTTCTCCTTGAGAACAGATGTAATTTGAACCTTCCACTACAAGAAGTTAGACGCACCTTCAAGCCTATCCTCGTATCGAACACTAGTTGTCATAGCCACAAAAAGAATTTGGAGACGGAATTCTGATTTTTTTTCCTTGAAATCTGCGTCACAAATCTTGGCTTCGCATTCAAAGTTTAGTGCTCTAATACCATGTTAATTTCTATAACCTAGCAACAGATTAATTGCTCAATAAATTTATAGAATATAATCAAATATCTGATTTATAACAATTAATACAACTGGATTATAGAAATTAACAAAGAGAAATGTACAAAGAGTGTACAAGTAGCTCAAATCAATTTTAATTTTCAAGCATAGTTAATTAGAAAAAGATACCGATGCTGAAATTAATTTTCCAGTGAACATTTGAGAATAGCGAGGTATGTTGAAATCGTTCCCGTAGTAGCTGTAAAATATTTAGAATTTTCTACCCAGCATCTATACATAGGAAATAAACAACACAATTGTTTCCCTAATCAGTCATGCTCACCTTGATAAAATAAAATAAATGCTTTTTCAAGCAAATCAAGCCTTGACACAAAATGAATGAATTTCATATTTCCATACCAAAACACAATGAATGACTTTCAGATAACATAAGACCACATCAAAATTTTATGCATTTGATAATGTTACAAAAGCATTTTTATATACAAATAGGCGTGTCCACGATGATAACCCTACCCATTAAAATCAAGAGGGAAAGGAGAGTAGGAATAGAGCTTATCGTATGCAACAGCAAATTGGATTAAAAAAAAAAACTCTTGGGTAAGAGATGGATTGATCTAATCAGATAAAAGCTCCTCTACCTCAGGATCTTCAATTTCTGTGGATGCAACCTCTTCCGAATTCATGTCATGATCCAATTGTTGCTGGCGAGGTGAACCATCTTCAGAATCATCCATTGATGGATCTGTGTAATTGCTACCATTTGCATTATTTTCTGAATGAAGCTCCACAGTTTCTCTGGCACTCTCTTGGGTCTGTTTCTTCTTTGACTTGCTTTGCTTGAGTATTTCCTTAATTTTCTCTCCAGCATCTGGCTTCTCACAAATACAAGCAGAGGGAAACTCATGAAACCCACCCCGGCCAGGCCTTGCTTCACCAGGCTCACCCATGAAACCTTTCTGGCAAGCCTGTACCTTTTTGGCAAAGGTATCCCAGCTCATGTTATGTCGGTTCAAGAACAGAGAATTAAGCTTTTTGGCATACGGATGGACGGTACGCTTGTGCCCAAAGAACCGCCTGCATTTTAAAAGGTTTCAAAATTGCAATCAGCCCTCAATTACATATCGTACATGTCAAGCAACTAAACTGCTTTGCAAGGCTCATTCTCGAAATAAAATTAAAACTTCATACCTTCTCCCAGCTAAAATCCTTGCCATGTTACCATTGTTGTTTGTTACAAAAACGTCACTTTGATCACATACAATATAATCCAAAGCAGCCATGCGAGAAGAATATGAAGAGAATTGTTCCAACTCTCTTGAATTTGAAAGAGTGTCTTTAGTGTAGAAGTTTGGAAAAAGGGCTTTCAATGGTTTTAAAGTTTCCTCCCCTCCGTATACTTCTCCAGATGCCACATAAATATACGAATCATTGCCAAAACCTAATGCCCTCAACATCAAGCCCACTTCCTTCGGTGTGAGAGGACATTTCCCATGTCTACGTTCTCTTTCTGGATTTGCCTCCTTCAAAAGAAATAGAAAATAACAAAATGAAAAGATGAAAGAGATATTATTTCAAATTCAGATCCATAATAAATGAGACAGCCAAAGTAAAGTAATTATTTTCTTATGTTTCGGCTTAGCAAAAAACTAAAAGCTATAAACTTACAGGCAATGTTTTCCACCGTTTACGGATCACACCCAACTCTCTTCTCTCCTTTTCTCCGCCACCATAGTAACACCCAGAAAATGCAAGCATGTCGGGTTCAAACCTACAATTAGAAAATTCATGGTCACCGTGATTTAAACTTGTGGCTATTTCACTACTGCCATGAAGTGGCTCTTAGCTAGGAAACTTCTACCATGTGATCTGCAACTAATCGAGAAACTATTAAGGTAAACTTTATCCCAACAGAAGCCATATATCATTTTAATCATTTTAATGGCATCTGTTCAATTTCAAAAGGATATCACATTTTCAAAGTTACCTCAAGTGAATTGCAAGGAAACGCCTGCTCTTCTTCCTCATTCTATTGACCAAATTTTGACCCATTTCCAGAATGGGCTTTGTAAATTGCAATGCATGATAGTTCACTCTGCAGCGAAGCTTTTGCAAATCAGCATCCAGCTTATTTGCATACAGAAACTATAGAGAATAGACAAACAGTTGTTGGTGAATTTATCATGTCCCCTAATTAAATTGGATTACCACACTAGCATGCATGTTCACAATGCAGTAACTATATGGAACACATAATCCATAGTTCCACGGGATATGTCCCCTCATAAAATGAACCATTCAGGAGGCCAGGGGCGTTTCCAGAGATCGCGAGAGGCGATCAGGGGAAATGTCCCCTGCCGTCCCCTGTTTAAGCCACCACCTCTAGGACATTTCGTTTTTTAGGAGACTTCTGGATTTGTCCCGAGGACTTCCAGAAGCTGACCCCCAAAATGCAAGAGTCTTCTAGACATCCCCTTTAAAATACATTAAAAAATGATTTTTTTTTTTAAACAAAAGGTAAATTTTATAAGTTTAAAATTTTAATGTATTTTTTAAACCTAAAAACTAAATTGACATGGTTTGACTTAATTTTTCAAGTCAGGCGTTGTCTGACGAGGGTTTTTTTTGTTTATTTTTTGTATGCTTTGCTGCATGTCCATACCCATCCAGACTCCAAACCAAAGCTCCTGTGTTTCATGCTTTTCTGGATGCCCATACTCCATACCCGTTGAAGCACAATAGGCATTTTAAGTTTTTATTTTTTAATTTTTAATTTTTTTTAACTTTTATGCTTTGTTGGGTGTCCTGCGTCTGCCATCCATACTCCAAAGCCGTCGATGCAAGCAGAGGAAGGCACGGCAGTGCTAGAAAAAATGCCTCAAAGAGATGTCATCGCGTGGGATGCAGATTCGCAATGACATCTCTTTGAGGCATTTTTTCTAGCACTGTTGTGCCTTCCTCTGCTTGCATCAATGGCTTAAGACAGTTTGCCATTTTAATTTTTAAATTTTAAATTTTTATTTTTAAATTGGATTCAATACTATCAGGCAGGAGGATGCTGGCAAAGGTTGTGGAGTTTGACTTTACAACTAACAGTGTAAAGCCAGATTCCACAACCTTTGCCAACATCCTCCTGCCTGTAAATTTCATGATTTATTTTTATTTCTGTCAGGAGCTGCATATTTTGGGTTTAGGGTCTGCATATTTTGAGTTGCTCTATCTGTAATTTTCTGTTTTGGGGCTGCATATTTGCTGACTTTTTCAATTTTCAAGGTTTCTTCCTTAAGGCTTTCAACTCACTTTCATGGTCACAAAATCCAATATATTTTGATTTTCATTGTTTCAATGTTCACTAGTTCAATGAAATCATTACAATGTGTTTAAACTCTAAACTTTACTTATTTAGTTATTCCTTAAGCTTCTATAGTTATACATCTTTTTATAACTAATTTTTCAAGTATTATATGTATTTCAGCGCACCGCTCCCCCGCCGCCATCCCCCCGCCATCCCCCGCCGCCATCCCCCCGCACTTAGACCGCCCCCTCCCCGCCCCCACGTCCCCGAAACACGTCCTCTGCCCTCCCCCCGTCCTCGTCCCCGAAACTCCGTGGAACACTGACATAATCATAGATGGTTCAATCTGAATTCCAATTATGATCTCCAATGTTTTGATAGTCAAATAAGCAGATGAATTAAATAACCTTTCTATGCATCGGAAAGGCCCACATCTTGCATGAAATAGGAACATAAGTTGTTTATCGGAAATAAAAATATCTTGGAGTATACTTCATTTTCATGTCTAATGCTAGAAGCATTCTACACCATTTAAATTCTATTTCCTAATTTTGTTGATGTAGTGTTAGCAAATACAATTATGAAGGGGCAAATTAATTTTGTGCAAGACCATGTCCTATTATCAGGGGAGGCTTCACTCTATTTGATATTTACAAGAAATTAAAGGAATATTTGCAATACACACAAATATACAGGAAAAGGAAAGTGTATTGTCATTTTGAGGTTTTCAGCTATGTTACCGGTTCGCTGGCCCTAGGCCCTGGATCCCGGTTTGGTTCGGCCGGGGTCTGAGGTCCGAGTCCGGCCCACAAACTGTGGGTCCAAACAGGGTTTGGCCCACAAACTGTGGGTCCGTACCTGCCGAAACCAAGCGAACCCAGGCAGAATTTGGGTGGATTTTGCAAATTCATTTTTTATTTTTTTACTCTTTTTGAACTCTAAAATGTCTCATTTGCCCCCTAAACCCTAAAATGATGTGTGCCATGAAGGTTTGTGTGGCTTTGATGTTCTTAATTTGGGTCTTATTATGAATGCAAAAATGATGTACGCCATGAAGGTTTGTGTGGTCTTGGAGGTCTTAATTTGGGCTTGGTGGCGGGGACTCCGCTCCTCGACCCCGCCATGTATCGTGACAGAGAGCATGCCAAGGGTGCTGCCCCCGGACCCCGCAAGGGGCGTTGCCCCCAGACCCCCACGAGGGGTGCTGCCCCTTGACCCCACTGGGGGACACTGCCCCCAAACCCCCACAAGGGGTGTTGCCCCTCAACCCCACTGGGGGATTGCCCTCAAACTCCCCTTGAATTCATTTGATTTTCTAGGTACTCTCCAAGTCCAAGTTTCCAAGTTTCACTACAAGTCTTCATCTATAATATCGTCATCCAATTGGACAATCTTCCCTGATGTTACTTGATGCTTACCTACAAGGAGAAATGCAACAATGTACTTAATTTTAATATATAATATATATCATGGCATTCAAGTTTGATTGTTTGACTAATTGACATTCTAATATTTTTTATTTTTATGGCGATTTTGTTTATTATACAATATATAATGCTATGTGTAGTATTTTGAACTTAATTATTGTTGTAAATATGTATATATTTATGATTTTTATATGTTTTTGTATTTAACAAACCCAACCCCAAAAAAAGATTTGCCTGAACCCACAAACTGAACCCGAAACCGAACTGGTAACTTAGCCTTTGAGATCTTATGCACAATGAATTACAAAGTTATAAAAGGGCAAAGAGGGCATTATTTTCTTCAACCTTATGCATTTGTAAAAGAGACATTTTGCAACCAAGTTAAAAAAAATATATGATTGATTAATTTTAGTTGAGAATTTATTTTAAATTTAACTTTTAAGTTTACTAAAATTTCAAATATCTTATAAAGTTATAAATGTCGTCCTTGCAAATTTGTGGTGAGAAGATCTCAATGCCACAACACCTAATCTTCAAAAGCTTGCCATCCACATTCTATTTCAGCCCTTTAGTGCTTTGGGTTGTGAGCACAATTGGAGTGTTTTTGAGACCATTCACACAACAAGCATAACAAATTGGCTCAAAAATACTTGAATAACCTTGTGTTTGTGTGATACAACCCTCAACTGCAAGAAAATAAGGTACAATGGCAAGATACACATCATGCTCTTGACCTCAATGGCATTGATCCATGTTTAGATTGGGTTTGCTACGCCTGAGGATGTGAATTCATTGTTTACAACTAATGAGATTGCTGATTTTGAAAGGGATGAAGCTGAAAGGCAACCAAATGTGGCAGCATGTGAGGCTTTAGAAGGTGAGTGGGCAGGTTAACCACATACACAATTTCATCCTATGCCTAAGGCTCTTGTTGAGGATATCACAGCTATACCATCCACTTCCACAATGCCCACATAGTGGCAACAGACTTTTCTAAGCTGTAGTCATAGAAGAAAGTTATGATTTTTATTTTTGTTGATATTGAAAATTTGAACTCATTTATTGGTTTATGAAGTGCATTGAACTATCCATATTTTTAAAGCATATTTTTTCAAATTAATATATATTTTTAATGTTCAATAAATTTGCCAAATTATTCCCTAAGTTCATAAAAAATCTAGGCCTACCAAGTAATTGTCAAGTAAACGATGATCTAGACTATTAATCTCATATGTGATTTAACATTGAAAGAGGGATGTTTGCAATAAATTTGCACTATTTCTTTATACCTCACACTTTTGGGTGCCTTCCCCGTTAGGATTAAAAAAAATTATATATATATTAAAAATTTAAAATGGAAATTAAAAAACAGCACTAAAGAGTTTTTGTAATTAATATTAAAAAAACAAACACCTTATCTAGGTAATCAACTTGCAAGTAAACTGCATAATCTGGCAAAGCAAGCAGTATTCAAAGTTTGTCGGATGACTTATTTTTATTGCTGCACCCGATGCCAATATAAGGCACAACTTGGTTGCTTTGGTGTAGTGCAGTCCCCTGTGTTTGCTCATTTTTAGTCTTTTAGACTGCTCTTGCTTGGGGCCCTCAAACCAAACCCAACCATGATGCAAAAGATGCCATAGCCATGGGAAAAATTCTAACATGCAACCCAACCAAAGTTTCAGCCTACAACATCTTCAAATTTGTCATGTCCCCTTTCCAAAGCTAAAGAATTAATGCTACTATTTTAAATTGAGCCAAGCAATTTTATTTAGGGGGCAACTCAATAATATTATTATAATCAATTTATGAAGTGTTATTGAACACTTAATTATAAAAAGTATTTTTTAAATACTTTGGAAGAGAACTTTAATCCAAGGGCCTGTTTTGGAAAGATTTAAAAGGTGGCACTCGGCTTCATTTGGCATCGAGATTTCATTTTGGCATTCTTCACTTTGGAGTATTCATGTTCGAATTCACAACTAAGGATGAAACCGTTTGGCTGTTTGAAGATTTGGGAGGACGAAAACTCTTATTTCCATCTAGGGCATCCTCACACAAGGGTTGCATTAGAGCTCATTTTGAAGAGTTTGCACAAGTTCTAGTTGGGCAAATTGATTTCTAGTTAACCACCAAAGGCACCATAGGCTGGTTTCAATATTTACTCCTAATTTGAGACACCACTGTCATCTACAATATTTAACATCTTTCATCAAGGAGGTCACAGTTATTATAGATGTAATTTGGGTGGATTGCAATTCCAAGAAAGGACACCTAATAATTCTGATTAAGCACAGCTGATTTTAGACACCAAAATACACATTACCCTCCAATCATCTGCAGCCACTTCACATCAACTTCCAGCAATGGCCACTCCATTTGTGTTCCAAAGGTCAACCACAGCGAAATCAAAGAGCTGTTACAAATATGCAAGGAGTTAAGATCACAAGAGATGGTAAGATTAGTTGCAGATCCAAGAATTGCTACCATCCTAGATCTGATCAGCAATTTTAGCGTGAACCTTGCTACAAACATGCAACAATGTTTTTTCCTTTATCAGTCACACATTTTAATATTCTACAACTCAATACTTCATTGCATCACTAGGGGGTCCTTCCCACTTGGATAAATGTACTTTGATGCATAGTGTTACAAAAAATCACAAGAAAATGGTGCTCAGCCAACAAACCTATTTAAATTTTTTTAAACTGAAAATCACAATATTTTATTAAAAACTGCAGTCAAAGACTTAAACCTTGAAAAACACAATTTTCCACAATTAAATTCCATGCTTTTCACAACCCTGTTTGAATCACAATTTTTTGCATTTTTTTCTGTTTTTGATCAAAAAATTAAGGTTTCTAAGTTTTTTTTAAGTTCCTTTCTGATTTTTGTGTCAAGATTTTCCTGATTTTTCCCCAACTCTAACCTAATTTTTCTCCTTTTTTTTCAATTAAATCCTGTTCTTTTGAAAAAAACCTTTCTCTATTAGTTTGCTGATTGATTGCCCAAAAAAAATTAGCTACTATGCTTCGATGTTGTTTTGAGGATTTCAATCACTTCCAATTCACCCTCTCTTGCTTTGTTTCCTTGCTTTTACCTTTTTGTTTTTTGTGTCTAGGTGTGTCTAGAATCTAGTTGCTTCTATAAACTATGGTCCTCTTACCCTAGTTCTTGCCTATTGTAATTGGTTATATTTTCAAGTACCATCATCCTACTTGGGTCATTGGTGGAGCTGGACATTAATATAATTTCTTTCTTTCTTAGTATTGTGAAGCTTAATACCTTTAGCCCTAGAAATTCTCTTATGGACATTATCAAATTCAATATTAGCCCTGATGTGGTCATGAATGGTGATATCGTCATTTTTTTGTTTTCTTTGAGCCTTGCAACATGCATTTCACAACATCAACTTTATGCCTTGGTCTCATTTCCTTGTTGCCTAAGAAGCCTAATCCTTGCATGGCTAATTTGTACTTGTAATTGAATCATATGTTACAAGTTTACCCACCCTCAATTTACCATTTCCAGTAAGTTTATATTGCTTTAGTCTTTGATGACTTTCTTTTTTAAATCTTAAGGTTCTTTGACCACAGCACTTTCTGTTATAACCGAATGTACTTTTGAGTAATAGTAACCTAATTTGGTCATCAAGGGAAATTAATATTGTTTCTTTCCTTCCTCTTTTTTCTACATTTGTAGGATCATAAGCCTTGAATGTTATGAGACCCGCTAGAAGTTCCTTGCTTATTCCAAGGATTATTCAACCAGATCCTCTTAAGGACATCATTGGATGAATGGCCCATGTCAAATTAACTCAGGCCATTCTCCTGAGGACAACATCAAACTTTGCATTGGGCCCTTTCATACTGTCTAACGAGGATGTCAACCCTTCTTGTATCGGTTACTCTGAAAACGCCTTGTTCTCCATTGGCACCCTCCTCTTGCCTCTATCAACTGTCCTATTTGACGAGGGGCCTTCCTTTGACAGGACTGCTTCCAATTAAATTTCTTTTGTATATTATGACTTGTCTAAGGCTTGGGTTGACAGTCATGTTATTTGGTTTTATTTCTTCCTAGTTGTCATTTTAAACAGTTTGCAATTGATTGTAGTTTCAAGACAAATTGATCAAATTTGATCATTTCTGGAAATTAATGTATTTTCTCTTTCATTCTCTTAGCACCTATCCCCAACAATTGTAACTTTTCTGAGTTCCAGCGATCTACTGTGGTCATTCATAAACATTATATATAGTTTTTTCCCTTCTTTTTTATTATATTTCTTGAGTTAAATAGTTCAAACCTCTTATTCCCTCACTGATTGATTTAAATAAAGTAGCTATCTTGCATACATACTCGCCTGCTTAGCAGCATTGGCAACACTCGGTTCCAGTAGAAATGTTGTGAAGATCTTCTGGGCACGCGCATTGTGTATGGTCTTTCAATTTCCTGCATAACCTTTTCTGGAACCTCCTTGACAATAGTAACATCACTCAGAAGTGAAGAAATAAACCAACCAACATCAAAAATGTCGGCAAAGTTGCTGCAGGCAATAACAAGCTACAATTACTCAAATGCAACATAAGAATGAGTAAATATGCTAGTAAAAGAAAGTAAAGAAGCATGGATAACATTTTAAATGTCCTGAAAATTAATATGAGATTACATTACCTTGTATCTTTCCAGAATGAGTGATGATCCAGTTCTGGAACCACCAATGTGGCATTCAAAATCCGAGCTACAACCACTGCATCTGTTATCTGTATTCAAAACCAACTTTGAATGGTTATTATGGAAAAAATGTGAGATCCCTCACCAAATATAGACTCCACAACAAGTATTACAGAGTTACACTGCAAAGAATGTGAGACCTCTTGCCAGCTATTAACTTCACAAACAAGAATTACAGATTTATCGGTACTAAATGGACACAACTCTCACACCAATCTCTCATCAAGTAACAATACAAATAATTCTCACTTGAATGCAAAGTACAACCTTTACAAAGTTTCAAAACTGACAATTGTTTTCATCGTATAGAGATTCATCGAAACGTATATAAGTAGAAGTTAAAAATGTGAGAAAGCTCAATATATCATATTCTGTAATGAATAATGTCAAGGGTTAATCCAAGATAACGTTTGTGCATTATGTTCTGCATGTGATCCATATGTACAATTCTTTGTTAAACAGCTGACTGCAATTGATGATTTGGTGGCATTTTGTTAGCCTTTTAACCAGCAAATATTAAATCATGGCATAGAATAATCTTCATGACAATGTGAGCATGAATCTTCAATGAACCAGTTACCTACATAGAGATCAGCACTAACATGCATGTGTCAAATACTATAACCCTAATGACAACAACCATATAGGTTGTATAGACACTCACTACTGGCTAGAAAATTTTGCAATGCCTCCCAAGTAACCAGACCTGAAAACAAATGATCCTTCCTGCAGTCCCCTACACCAGATTCTTTTAGGGTATGGAAAACCTCATTCACCCTGAAATTTTCTAGGAGACAGCTCTCACACTAACAAACATTAAATTTCTAAAAATAACACACAACTCCTCACAGAAACACAGCCTAGCAACTCCTTAGGAGGCAGTACTGGAGTTGAATTCATTTCCCAAAATGATAATAACACACACTAGCAACTTCTCATTAAACTTTCGAAAAGAAAGACAAAGTTAAAGCACACATAAAATATAGGATATTACACTAGTTGACACTAAAACAAAAAGTTCACGCATCTTGTGGAATATATACATCACAAAAGATAAAAAATTCATTAATTAATAAATTATCTAGTATTGCTATGCCACCTACCAGAGTTGATTGCACACATGAGCCACTATTTGCCACCTACCAGAGTTGATTGCACACATGAGCCACTATTCTTCAGGTTTTTCAAAACCAATAGAAGTGGAATTTCCTTTTTATACATACTCATACAGTTATAATTTATTACATACGAAGAGTAATAATGTCTTCACTCTCATCTTTGATACTCAACTTCATTAATGCATGTGCCTAACTAAAGTACTATAAAAGATTTTGTGAAGGTGTTTCCTTTCTGCTTGTTCCTAACTAAAGCATTACAAAAGATTCAGTGGAGGTGTGCTTTGAGGTATCAGTAAATCATAGGATGGCTGCAGCTATCTGAGAACAGCATGACACGCTAGCTATGGGATGAAACTAGAATTCAAATGTAATGTCACCTTTTCCAATAAAATTCTGTGATGATCTGAAAGCACATTTCCTGTGGGCATAGGGAGTTATAATTATCATTAGGGAAATGAATTATATTATTTAAGGGCGTTATCTTAAAGGACCACTTAAGTGTTGTTAAAGTGGGCGCCCAGGTTATGGAGCCTTTTGTGTTAAGTAATAAAATTATATTTCTTAATGAGCAGAGTTCTTTTGGAGACAAAAAAGGAAGAATTTGAAATAGTCTTATGGAGGGAAAGTTGGGAGCTCAAGTGCCTATTTAATCTAAGCCAAGGATGAAAGATGGTATGCTTGTTTATTAACTGATTCCCACAAATAGATTGGACATCTTGTTTGCCTATCTATGGAGATTGGAGGACAGAAACACCCTATTTTCCATAAAAGGATTAGTGGACAAAAAACCTTGATTCAGAATGATGCAATTCCACACAGGGATCGTGTTTGAGCTACAACAAATTGCTGATTATATGGCGATTTCTCAAGGCAGAGATCACTGTTGAGGATGGCATTCCTAAGCGCCATTGCTGCTGATATCAGGCAGCTGTCATAGCACCACTCTTGCTGTTTTGGCAGCTCGTGCAATACCTATGTGTTTGTTGCTGTTGTTCCCAGAAAGCTCTGGTAATAATGAATTGACCATAAGTTGAAATCACATTGAATAATAGAATTAATCAGTTATTGTGGACACTTGTGTTATTGTTACATTTTTTAGGGTTTTTAATTCATTTCTGAATATTATATTGAGGATAATATCTGTTGCAGTAGATCTGATTTTGAAGACCCAAACATTTGTGATGAGTGGAGTTAATTAATTAGATTTCACCTAATATTCCTATTGGGGATATTATATCAAATAATGACAAAGATGTTCGTGTGAAAACCAAGAATTTGAATGACAGCATACACTTCTGATTTGTTGCAGTAACAGAGCATTAATGTTAACTTCACTGTCATCTTTAATAATCCACAATATCTATGTTGTTCCAAATGCCAGTATTACATCAAATTCAGTGAAGGCATACGTTGTGTTAATACATAGGATAGCTGTAGCTAACCGAGACTACCATGCAAAGCTTATTATGACAAGATCAAATAACAACAAAACGTTTGCGATTGCTGATCTTTTAGATGATATTTCTAGTTACAGTGTTGAGTAGTAACCGATCATATCGGGGCATTGAAGGTCATTACTGCAAAGTGTAAACCCACAGAAGGTAACTACAGCTACCCAAATCAGCATCAAGAATGGATACTATTGTGCATATTCTAAGAAAAACTACACACATTTTTCTAATTCTTTTCTAAAACCTCTTTTAACTTTCTCTTGCAGATAGTATTTAGCTTTTGTTCATCATTTCCTTTTTCATACAATGCCACTAGGAGTTGTGCATGTAAATGGCAATATCATGTAACTAGCAAGAGTGATTGAAGTTCCGATACAGAATGTTCATTAATCTTACAGATTTCATCATCTTTTGCAACTCAAGTAATCATTAGTTACTTGAACTCAAATATAGTTCATTTTAAGAATTCAACTTTCCCTATAATTAATATTATGATTCAAACATATATCTTCAATAAGAAGCATCTGAGGTACTTCATCTAAATCGGGACTAGCATGATATTGGATTTAATGCCCATGTCCTGTCCATTTTAGGAAACTCCATGAAGATTACAAGTTACGGTCAGTGTCAACCAGATTGCCTGGAGAGACACACAATCTAAACCAGGCTTCATTTAATTGATTATTTTTTATTTCTACAAATAAAAATATTTTGAAATTGAAATTATATTGACAGATGAATATAAAACTTAAAGCTTTATCGAACATTAACTCCATACATCAGGTAATTATTGGAATAGGAGAAGAATTTTTACTCCAGTTCTTTGTTGGTTAAGTCCTCCACTGGCTGCAATCATCAAATAACCATTAGCATCCTTCTCAGGTACAGCAGCTGCATAGAAAACCAGCAATATATAGCAAAAGTCATTTATTGGATATACAAAATAACATATTTAGATAGATAGATAGATAGATTTAGATATAGATTTTATGAAATGCTTCTCTAATTCTATCGCCCATGTCAAAAAAAATTTAAAAAGTTAACAAAATCTTTCTTGCATTTATTCTTCATTACAAAAGCCTTTCTGACAAGTCAGTTTGATTTCTCATTTTAGGAGCAATCCCTTACAAACTGTAAATTTAAAAACTACCATAAAGTCTATCCATGATAAAGGATGCAAATGGCTACCAGCAAAAGAAAGAACAGATGAACATATACTTATGATGATGTTTTTAAACGTTTGATATTTTTTATGTAGTTATTCTTTTTAGTAAGATATATAACTTTATGAACTACAACAAAATCCTGACCCACCAGAGGAGGTATTTTACATGAAGAATTCACAATTTGCACGTGCCATGTTTAATAAGGGAAAATAATACTACACAAAACAAGGAAAGCAATGATGATAAGCAGACTTACGTGGAAAGTGAGTGCTTGTATCACTGCAACCATAGTAAAACTCAGAAAACTTTGATTTCCAGATATCAGCTTGACTCTACAACACACACCAAATGATCAATGACAATAAACATTAGCAGCACTACATTTCATGGGTGTATGTTGCTTGCTGAAAGAAGTTGTTTTAACAAAAATACTAACCTTAATTAAGAAATATTAATCTGTAACTGTATGAAGAAATGAAATGAAATGTAACACATACTGGCACATTGCTCTTATTACTTAAGCTTGCTTGAAGGTGATCTGCTTGCTTCTTCTGCAAAAGCATTGTTAAGACATCAAGAGAAATGAGATTAGAAGCATTCTTGCTGCTTAGACTCAGTCTATTCTCACAAACATGAGAAATCACAATTCCAAATACAGTATTACTATACTTCAGAACAAATAAATTATTAGGATAGTAAATATATGGCATGGCCAAGAGCCAATACATCAAATACACAGTATGCATGTGGCACATTTTGGCTGTATGACTCTCAAGAAAAAACTCTTATCAAAAAATGTGAGAGAATTCAGAAATGTAAACGAGCTAAACATGACCAATGATGACTCTGGAGGGTATGTCATCTAAGGAATCATGAAATCTCCATTTTTAAGGCTCGTATTTCAGCAAAAATGAAGCCTACTCAGCTTGAGTCACAAGAGTCAAACATAGGAACAACTTAGTAAGCAAATGAGTAAGAAACAACTTGCCATTATGGAAAAACTTGTCCAAAGATAAGCAAATTAAAGATTACGTGATATTGAAAATTTTACCAAAAGTTAAAGATTTTTCCATTCAATAACAAATGCATGTGATTATCTATTTGGAAGCTGACATTCAGAATGGAGCTAAGAGAGAAAACCATCTAGCTAGGCTAAACGTTTCAAAATGGAGGTTCCTGCACAAACTTATTCAAACCCTAGATCTGGAGCTGTAACAGAGGACTCCAATGTTTTGAAGCAGCTACTGTAACTAATAATGATGCTATACATGCTTATGGTGATGCTGTCCCCTTGGTCTCTGCAAACCTGGGCACCCCAGATCCTAATGCTGTCAAGCCTGCTGCCCCTTTTATGCCCAGTAAGCCTGTCACAGATGCTGCCAAAAAGATCCAACAAGGCACAGGGTGCACATGGAATTTATAGTCAGAATAGAGAGAAAACATCCTCTGTTGTGGTTCCTAAGCCTACATATGCAGAGCACGTTTGAAGGTTATTGAAACAGATGCAAAGGACCCCATGCACCGGGCATCAACCAGTTCTCACTTTAGGCAGGAACTATTAACAGAGGAAAAATATTCAAAACAAGGTTTGATTTGTAAGTTCAATTCTTATTGCCCTAGCTTAGTAGAATTGCATACTTGGTTCTCAAATAAACGGAACTCTTTTCTTAAGAAATCAATTGAAATCTATCCAATTGCTCAAGGTTTTTAAGTTTTATTATGCAAATCTGTGGATGATTCTGATTTCATATTGGCCAAGAGGTTGTGGTTTTGGGACAGCCATGTATTGCTGGTTAAGCCTCAGTTTCTGGTACTCAACCCTACTGCCAAGACATTTTCTGTGTTGCCAATATGGGTTCATTTGCCCTAACTTCCTCTACAGTTGTGTTTTGAACCCTGTTTTCAAGGCATAGGGAATGTTTTGGATAGATTTCTGTCAATTGACCAGCAACTGATGGCCTTTATTCATTTTACAGCAGCTTGTAGCCAAGTAGAGAGATTAACATTTTGAAAGGAATGTCAAATGAAGTCTGGCTTAAGATTCATAATGGGGAGTGAAAAAAAACTTTTGGATTTTGAAAATGTCTTATTTCAATGTCAAAGATATTTCCAGGTGGGTCATACTGCTGATAATTGTCTGGCTGGTAAGCCTTCCTCCTCAAAAAAATAACTTGGTGACCAAGAGCATTTTTATCTCATTTAGCTGTTAACTGGTAGAGTCCTGAATTGCCTGAGCAATTGGATTGTTCCTCTCCACAATCTTCTCCTAAGCACTGTTAAGGCAGCAGTCCAATGAAAAACAAAACTTGCAATCTTTAGCAGAGCTGTCTGCTTCAATGTCTCTACATACTGTTGTTGAAGTGGCAAAGTTTTCAGTGAGGGAGCTGGCTTTCCTGAATGCTAATGCAGAGCTCAAGATTTTGGATATAGCAGGGAATGATAATAATACGGTTCAGCATCTTGGCAAAAGCATGTCTTTGGATTCTCCTGCTGACAGAGCTGCTTCTACATCCCTTCTAGTTTCCAATTCTTCAACTTCAAAGAATTTTTTTGTTAATCTGTCCTCTTCAAAATCTCCAACTGGCTCCTTCTTTCCCCATTCCACATCCATTTGAAGTGGGTCAAAACTACTTGGCCCATGGATTTGTCTCAAGTAGAAGAATGGAGTATTGTTGATTCTCTTGTAGATCAAATTAATCAACACTTTCTGATTCCCCAATATCCACAGAATATGAGGATGAGAATAATGTCATTGGTTGGACTGAAGTGCAGAAGAGGAAAGTGACCACCAAAAACCAATCTGTGGGTCACATGGTTCACACCACAAAAAGCCAAAAGGGTTGATCATGCTTTTGTAGGTGTCTTTTTGTTACAATAGGACTTTAGATTATATATTGCTTGTATTTCTTTGTTTGTAGCGAGGTGGGGCCCCTTAAACAACCCGATATTTCTAATCAATCACAAAAATGTCAATGTTCAGAACAGTTATGGAACAAAAGGTAATAAAAGATTCACCATTCCATGTATAACAAATAGGTCAATATTATAAGAGATATCAAATCTGTGTATATTGCATGTAAAATAAGGAACTGCCACACATTTCCAAGTTTCATACATTATCTGCCAAGAGTATCCATAGTTTCTATTCATAATCAAACATGTTTAGTGTTGAAGTCTCTAACTACCCAAAACCCTCTAAATCATGCTACTAATATCAAAATAGACATCAGCACATATTTCCATGTAATTCTTCTTCTACCTACAACATCTAATGTCAATGATGGTGATAATGTCCATCTTAATGATGACCCATATGATGCTGATTACTAATTATATTATTTTGATATTGAACAATGATTATATATCATGACATTCAAGTTTAACAAATAGTTATCAAATTAGTATATATTGTTTTTAGAATTTTGAAATTTGTAATATTTATGGTGGTTTTGATTAGCATATGCCTGATATATGGTATTTTGAACTTAATTCTGTTTTTAGAGTACAAATGTATGTGTGTGTATGTGTGTGTGTGTGTGTGTGATTTCCATATGCTTTTTGTATGGAAATACCCAGAATGCATCCAACCCCCAAAAAAAATTTGCCTTACTAGCATATTGTACCCATACCTGTACCTAATTCTAATTTGGCAACTTAAATTCAAAAGTTAAACTTGAAAAGTTACAACGCCCTAGCCATAACTCTAAAATAAAAATTTCCAATCTTCTCATTCTTTTATTTATCTTCTCCTAAGCGTAAAAATGAGCCAAAATATAAAAGGTGCAAACAAAAAAAATTCAAAACCAATTTTTGAAAATGTCAGGAAATGACATAGCAAATGAGGCAAGTGGTGTTTGATTGGAATTAATCATGAGTTTTTGGAGTGTAATGTTACCATAGCTAGGACTTTAGCGATACTCCAAGCATCCCTTTTTCACATTCTCACACTTCCCTCAAAAATGGACTTAGTGGAACATTGTGTAAAATTGAGTACTAAAGAGTCAAATGTAAAACTAAAATTAAAATATACACATTTCTAATAACTTAACCTTCTCACAACCTACATGCACAAAAGTCAGCTTCATAGATAATAGACACAGTTAGAACTTCTAAATCAAAATGCTTTTTTGAGAAAGTGCCAGTGTACCCCAAGGACAAGTCCCCAAGGTTTTCCCACAATTATGGGGATGGGGACGAAGACAAAACATCCCCTCCTTGTCCTGAAAAAAATTGCAAAAACAAGGACATCTCAAGGGCATCTCCATCTCCTCAAGGCGAGGGGCATTCTTCTATTTGGGGGCCCTAAGGGGTCAGCCAACAATCCCTAGCATCCTTGTGATGTCAAGACATCCCCCATGGGTGCCAAATTTAAGCAGTCAAAAATTAAAATAAATAAGTCATTAAAAACAAAAAAAAACTTAAATGCTTTTATGTGGGAGCCATAAGGGCCCTCAACATTTTAAAAAATGTGTTATTCTACTCCCAAATCTAGCCTACATTCATTTTTTTGTTTTAATCATTTGTCATTTGCATTTTGCATTATTACAGTTTGCTTTTGCAAGCAAGAAGGAATACTAAGAAGATAGGAAGAAGGAAGAAGAAAAATAAGGAAGAGGAAAAGGAGGAAGAAGGTACGTTACTGAACTATAGATTTTCAGATTTCTTTTATTATTTTGTAACATTTTTTTAATTTATTTTTTTCATTTTTGTTTTGTTTACAAATAGTCGATAATAGCTAGAAGATGAATGAATAACACATGAATTACTTCTATTTTTATATTAAATTGCTTTTGTTTTCATTTTGTGACTGAACAATGAATATACTGCTATTATTTTTTGTTCTCCCTCTACAAAACATTTTAAGTTTTAAACCTCATGTTTTAATACATATTTTAAGCTTCTCTACTCTAAATTAATTTGTTTACACTTCAAAGAATGTAATGGCTACTATTTTTTTTATTTTTGCACTCACAGTAAATCAAAAATTTATTGTTTTTTTAATTGCAATGCGTAAAAAAGTTACCCTTTTTTTCATATTGTTATTTTCTGTTGTTTTATTGTATCTCTTTTAGGGTCAAGATGAGTTCATTCAATGGCAATGACAACTTTGATTTGGGAAATGCAATTAAGAGAAATGTGAAGGAATTAGTTGAGGCCAGTGAAGCCCCAACAAGCAGTTCAGTTGAGTGTGCATTGCAAACAAATCACCCTTCCAAGTTTTTGACACCATATGCCAAAGGGCCCTTTATGTTTTAACAATAAAACCTCTTTGTACCAAGTTGTAGTGTTGCTTGGCAGTAAGAGAGCAACTAATTCAAGTGGGAGTCGACATTAGAAATGCAACATTTTCCCAGATGACCTGAAGAGCAGCATTATGAGGGTTAATACAAATTTCTTATATATCACTAGTAAAAGAGTTGCCCTTTGAGCAAACTCAGACTTGAGGAGAGGGTCAAGATGATCAAATTATATCAAGGAGACATCATTGTACTATTATTTGCTTCCTCCAAGGTTTCTACACAAGGAAGTAGACCACCTACAATTCCAATGAGTTGAGTGGAGTGGAAACATAGGAGTAGGGAGAGTCGCGGGTTCAAATCGCTGAACCCAATTGTTGATTTGTTCATTGTGCAATCTAAAGATGATGCAAATGAGGCCACTGCCATTCTTTTTTGGTAATCGTATTCCTTTCTATGTTGCTCAACATTCTTATTACAAGGAGGCTATGGCCAAGGTAGGCAAAGCTAGTAGTGGCTATGTGCCTCCTAGCGAGTCCAAATTGAGAAACACACTCTTGGGAAAAACTTGTTCCAAAGTTAACCTATTGATGAAAGAGAGGAAGACCAAATGAATATCACATGACTATGGCATAATCATGGAGAGGAGAACAAACATTTAGACACTGTCCACTCATCAACATCATAGTTACATATATTGATGGAGCTTACTTCCCTAGGGCATTTGATTGCTCTAGAAACAATGAGGATGTTCAATATCAGTTTACGATCCTACAAGGTGCCATTGAGGAAGGACGTCCACAAAATGTAATGCAAGTGATTACAAATGCAGCATATGTGTGCGCAAGGCAATTGGAAAATTAATTTAGTATACCTACAAGCACATCTACTAAACCCCCTATTGTGTGCATGCTTTGAGCAATGCACTCAAAGACATTGGAAAAAAAATATGGTGGTGGATACAAGGGAGGTGCAAATGTTCATTTGCAACCATTACATCTCATTGGAATTTTTTTAAGGCTTTGAGGAAAAGGAATTCATCAAAATAGTTGAGCTTCCTACTTTGTTCTACTACAAAGGATGCTTGAGTTGCAAGAGTCCTTGCAATTTATGGCTATGACATAGGAATAGAAGAGGTGGAGGGAGTCAAAGACAAAGCAAGAAAAGAGGGTGAAGTAGACTATGAGTAATGACAAGTTTTTGTCAAATGTAAGATACTTCACACCTTTTATATCCCCTATTTTTAGTGTTGTCAAATTTGGGGATTCTAACAATCCTAGTCTTGGGGAGATTTGCAAGTGCATTGATAGCATGTTTGGCTAGACAAATCCCCCCATTCGTTAGGCAGACTCCACCTTAGAGTTCGATATTCATCTTATCATTCAAAAAAGGCAAGAGAAGTTACACACCCCTCTACACATGGTTGCATATGCATTGAATCTAAAAGTAGTATCTAGAAAGACATGGCAAAGTTGTTTCCATTGATCGCCACATGATGAGGAATGCCCTTGTGAAGGCCTTAATGAAAATGTTTAGTCTACAGGAAGCTTCATTAGTCAAAGTTGATTGGCTAAAGTTTACTAAACTTGATGGTTGCAAGACTTTGGCGAGGATTAACAAGCACACTTTGGCACAAGAGAAGCCAATTAGTTGGTAGCAATTATATGGACCTCCAAAATTGATGTGCACATTTTCCATTCATCTTCTCTCATAAGTTTCTAGTTTCCCCACTGCTGAGAGGAATTGATCCACAAGTAGCTTTATCCACTCTCTAATGAGGAACAAACTCACCCTTACATGTGCAAAAAGAGCTTATCATTGTGCATAGTGTCTTGCATCTCATGATCATGACACCTAAGTACAGTATAGCACAGCAACATGGTGGAATGTAAAGCCTAAGGGGCAACAATAAGTTGATGAGCAGGATGTGCAATCAGGATTGATTGAGCTCACATTACACGATGAGGATACAATTCATTCCAACGATGACGAGTTTTTAAGATATCCAATGGATGATGGCTCTAACTTTTGGGATTGTTGCTCAAACAAATACTAACTATGAATATCTTTGTTTGGCATGCCCGTTTTGTCATTTGCAATCTTAGTTGGGAATCTCAGCCCAATTTTATGTTCACCTTTCAAGTTTCATAATACTAATTGCTAGCAACTACTATGATCTTCATATAAAGCATTTTGATTTAACAATAATAATTAACATTTATGATTGGGGAATTGACACTAAATTATCAATTAACAATTTTGTAGTGATCTCTCAAGTTTGTACTTAATTTTATAAATTTTGTGCAAATTATGGTTGCTAATATACATTTACACAAACACATATATAGTTGTTGCTCTATTGTCCCCAAAATTTAGGAATTTTTTTGTTGTCCCCAAAACCCTAGCCCCATCATCCGCTACCCCCGCCCCACACCATCTTAGAAACTTAGAGAAACACCAAAAAGAGCCCACTCATGGTTTTAAAGAGATTGGGTGGAGCCCACATGAAAGCTATATGGCAACACTAAAAATACCCAAGAAAAGCAATAAGATAGATTTAATTATAAAAAACTATCTTCTAAAAAACTTGTTGACAATAAACAAGATTTGGTCAAACTCATGTGTTATGATGAGTTTAAGCAAGTCAAAAATGTTAAGACAGAAAACTCATCAAGTAAATTGAGTTGATTATAGAAACTCAAAGAATGTGGGCAAATCATTTGACTAAGATTCAACTGTAAAAGAGGTAAACAAATTGTGTTTATACATTTAGAGAAAATTGAGGAGGGAAATAGAAATTAAAAAAAATTGACAAACGTACCATTTGAAATGCTTGCCATTTTCCAAATTCAGTAGTATTGGCTGAACTTCAAGCTTTAAAGGATTCAAAACCCATTTTGCATGGAAAGTTATACTTGCTTTTAGATTTGATATACTTATGAAAATCTAAAATATCTTAGATATCCATGTCATAGGATTGATATGTTTTGCTTTGGCACATATATTTACATGCACTGATCACTCATTTCGCAACAAAATTTTAAATTTATCAAGCAAGACACAATGGCATGACCTAAGATTCAAAGGACAATTCCCATGTGCTCTATAACTAGTTTTTGTGAAAATCCAGGTTGAACCCAAACCAATCCAAACCAAGTACCGATCTTACTACAGGCCCAACCGAGGTTCTACCAAAGTCCTACTCTAAGCGTATGGATTCAACCCAGGGACATTCATATGTACTTAGGTTGAGACTACATGCCCATGAGGACCTTGGGCGAACATGGGCCAACTACAAGGAGAACTTGCATGGGACCACAAATAAACTTTATTAAAAGAGCAAAAAAATTGAACTCTGTGATATACCTAGACAGAATCCACAGGCCCAAGGTAGGACCCCGTGTCAACCTAGGGAGAACCTAACTAGGACCAAAAGAAAGTCACTTTAAATGGAAAAGGGAAACAAAAAAAATTAGAACCCTAACTACCAGCTTTCCTTAGTCTCAATCACGGATGAGGAGCACGAGGTTGCTACACAAAACATGCTTAGAGCAGCTAGTGGGAGTGGCATTGGTGCTACTTATTGTTCCAAAAAATCAATGTATGACATTGAACTCAATGCTCTCAATGAATAGCAATGTAATGATTCATATTGACTTTAGCACTAATATAAACCATTTTGATTAATTTTGAGCATTTGACAATTGACATTGAATTATCAATTGTTAGTTGTATCCTGCATTTAATTTTGTAGATTTTGAGCACATAGTGTGCACGTGTGTGTGCACATCCGCATCCAATCAATCCAAGACAGGTTTGTGATGAAACACACAGTTATACTGAGAGGGGGGGTGAATCAGTATAAGACAATCTTTTACTTTTTCAAAACTTCACAACCATAGCAATAGCAATCACACAAGATCTAACAATTATGCAACACAAGAACACACGATTTACGTGGAAACCCTTGCAAGAAAAAACCACAGCAAAATATTGCTTACATAAACCTTCTCTTATAATCTTCGTAGGAACCAACCCATTGGAGACACCAATCCCCACTTACAAGATTTGCAAGCACCAACCCACTGGAGACACCAAACCCCACAATTGAGCACCAACCCAACAAAAGACACCAAAGCACCAACCCACTGGAAATACCAAACCCCACAATTGAGCACCAACCCAACAAAAGACACCAATCTTTTCTAATGAGAGGCACCAACCTCCCGATCTCTTCAATATGAGGCACCAACCTCAATCATAACAAAGTCTTCATCTTCCTCAAAAACTGCTCTAACAAATCTGCTCAAATCTTCCTTGAGATCTGATATGAATCACTTTGAAGAGCCTTCTATAAATCTGCCTTAAAATCACTTTTCAGATCTACTATTAATCTTACTTAAATCACTTGAAAGATCTGCTATAAATCTACCTTAAATCACCTTCAAGATCTGCTATAAATCTTCTTTAAATCACATTCAAGATCTACTACCTGCTATAAATCTCCCATAAAGGTCTGTTCCAAATCAGGCACAATGACTGCTATAAGTTTGTCTTAAAGATCTACTCCGAATCAAGCACAATGTCTGCTATAAATCTCCCATAAAGCTCTGCTCCAAATCAGGCACAATGTCTACTATATATCTTCCTTAAAAGTTTGCTGCAAATTTTCTCTTAGGTCTGTTATAAATCTACTCTTGGGTTTGCTCCAATTTTGCTGTAAATCAATCACCTCCAAAAGTCTGCCATAAATCTCCTCGAAATTCTGCTCCTCCTCTTCTTAAATCTACTTTTCTTATCCTAATTGTTGCAAGTATGAAGGTGTTGTCATTGATGTCAACAAGCTTGTTTTGTCATTGGCGATAGTTGTGTAGTGGTTGAGAAGAGATTGTTGCTTTGATTGGTTGCATTATGTTGTCAAAAGTTAAGTTGTTGATGTTAACCTCTGGTGTTGCTTTGATAAGCTTCTATTTATGGTTTAGATGTCAAGGATATTGAGAAAATTGATAAAATAAGGAAACAGGATGTTGCAAACGTATTCTAGTTTGCAAAGGTGTTCTGGTTTTGCTTCGCATTTCTTTTGGATTGAAGATTTGCCTATGTGGTTTGGATATGTTGGATAGAGGTGTTCAAAGTTTTTATATCCAGAATTTCGGCTTCTAGATCGATGGTCAGAGGAAGTCATGTTCACCAATGTGTGAACTAGTCTTGTAGTGTTGCTTACAGAGGTGTCTAGGAGAAATGTTTTTGCTTTGCGTTTCTCTGCAGTTGCTCTTCAAGTCTTGCGATTTTGAAGGTATGTTGATGGTATTGATCTCTTGCCTGCATTAAGAGGATTCGTGGTTTGGTACTCTAGAAGTTGGATGTTAGAGTTGCAGTGTTTGGCAGTGTAGTCTGAGTGTACAAGCTATGTACATTCTGAAAGTGTGAGTTGTTGCGAAGGAGTTCAATGGATTTCAGGAGGATAGAGGAATATTCTAGATCATGATGAAGCATGGTATGTGGTTCGCAAGTCCTTGGATTTGAGGAAGCGTGTAATTCAAAGTTTAATGGTGTTTGCACGGGTAACGGTAGACCTGGTGTTTATACTACATTCAAAGATGTTTGAGCATTAATGAAGGTGTAGTGCGGTGTGTGAGAGTTGATTTGGGTCCCTGTTAAGTTTTGTTTTGGTCCACTTTTCGTTCCTATCCACCACGGGAATGTTTAGTGCCGACCTATTTTGAATTTGTAAAGAGTAAAGTGAGTGTAGCCAACTTGAAGATGTTTTTCAAGTTGCGGATGGTATAAATGCAAAGTGAATTGATGCGAGAGCATGTGGAATAGAGTTGAATGTTGTGATGTGAAATTAAGTGTAGACCTGCGAAATGCAGTGCGAGCTATAATGCAAGATTGCTAAATGCAGTGAGTTGAGGTATCTTGATCTCTTGAAGATTGTTAGTGATGGTTGGAGCTGTTGTGGTGGAATTTTTGTTGCATTGGGATTGTGTTCTCTATGTAACATCTTATCTTCTTTTCTTCTTTCTATTCCAGCTGTGAGCCTTTCTGAACAGTGTGTCCTATTCCAGCAGCGAGCCTTCCTGTATAGATTTTTGCAATTACTTATATTGTGAGCTAATCATCATCATGGTTTTTCCCTCATTGGGTTTTCCACATAAATTTGGTGTTCTCTTATGTATGGTGTTGGTTGTTTCAGTTTTTGTTATATGCTTTTCATGTTTAAACATTATAACAGATTAAGGGTTTAATGAATGCATGTGAATCTGATTACTGTTGAGGGTTTTAATATTCTAAATTGATACAATTGATTCACCATCCCCCACCCCTCTCAATTGTCTTGTTCATTCAACACTAATTTCTGCTCTTAAAGGGAATGATTTTTCATTGAAGAGCTTACTTTCTAACCTCCAAAATAACTTGTATTTATATCCAAAACATGCACTTTACCAAAAAGTATGTCGGCCAAGATTTGACATAAAAATTATTTTAAATATTTAATTTCACCTTTCAAAGTACATCAGCCATCTTTCATAAATATTAATCTAATGTGAGGTCGACCATCCATGGGAGATAACATTTCCTTAAGGGGTAGACCCCTTTAATTAATATTCTATTTTAATTTCTTCCTTTTAAATCTAGCGCGGCCATAATTACATGGAGGTCGGCCATAAATAAATTAAATCAAACTCTTATTATTCCTTGTCTTCAATCAACGAACTTTTCATCACTGAAGTCTTCCTTTGACATCAATGATAATAAATTAATAATTCTAACAATTTTGTCCATATGCCTTTGACATCAATGACAATATTTCCAACAGTTTGATCCAATCTAACAAGATCTCTATTGATAGACATCCACCATTCAAATTTTCCTTGGATGCCCCTCCTCACCTTCCCATCAACGGAGCATAATCAATAGAGCTGTCAAAAAAAATAAGTACCAACCATATATTCAGTCACTTGAACCTCAACATTGTAACCTCTCAACCTAGCTAGATTTCTAGACTAAATATTTCTTACAGATTGTGGACAACACTATAATTCAGCGTGCCAATCTCTAACACTATAAAAAGTTTTGACAGAACCTCAATTATTTTTGTCAACCTCAAATTTTTAAGGGCCAAACTTGCGGCATAGAATCAACTAGTGTCAAGTCAACAAAGTGACATGACATCAATCCCTCATTTTTCTTAACTAGATATTGGTTTCCATCTCATGTCATTTGAAAATCATGCGCATGGTGAATATTTTAGTGGTAGTGCAGATGCAATGGATCAGGATATTGGAATAAATTGTATTAATAATCAAAATTCATATCACCTAAAAAAAATTTCTTTTGAAGATTTTAAAATTGTCATTTTAGATCCTAGTGACCCTAGGCCCAAAACTATGGACACTGAGAACCATAATGCTCTCTAAATATTATATGCAATGTTACCTCAAGTTTCCGGGACAGAGACAACAAGGGACAGCGAGACAAGTCCCCAAGTTTCTGGATTTTGAGCCAAAATTGGGGACAACGGGGGGACGGCTATACAAAATATAGGGAAATTTTAAATATTTATATGAAAACATGGATAAGGCATTCATAATATACATTATAGAATCTTAACATATAACATTTGTGTTCAACATTGCTTGTCAATACTCAATCCACATTCAAAATTCAAAATTAACATACATGGATCATGAAACAACCTTCAAGTTATAATTTATAATTTATAAACTTATATCAAAATGCCCAAAGGCTACATTGTTGCCATATAGTTTTAAAGAATGCTATGAAAATCAAAATACAATAAACAAAGAACAGTAGCACTGCCGCCCCTAACCCACATCTCCCATAACCACATCAAAATCAGATTCATCCTCTGAGTCACTACCACTACCGCTACAATGGTCCACCTCAGCCTCAACCAACACAATCCCAACCAAACCCTCTAGTGTCTCCTCCTCATCAACTTGGGCCACATCCTCGGGATCAATACCCCACCGTAGAGCTAAAGTCTACCGATCCTGAAGCTGAAGAGCACTACGCACAGCCACTAGCTTCTCTGCTCGTCTAGAGGTAAGTCTATTCCTCTTGAGGGAGTGGATAAAGCTATATGTGGACCAATTCCTCTCTGCAGCAGAGGAATTGGCAACTTGTGCAAGAAGGCGAGTAGCAAGTGTCTTCAACTATGGTGTATCCCTCCCATGCCATGTCCGCCATCCAATAGGGTCTGTTTGAGCTAATATAGCTCTATCCAACCTCGTCTGTGGTTTGCTCAAAGTTGGGCCACAAAGATTAGCAAAGTCAAGGAATTGTGTCTGAAGTACTAAAGCCTAATCTACTCAAAACATCTTATCAATGGCCCATGTGAACCCATCTAAAACCTCAAGATCATCACATGGAGGCACCATACCATCTCTTGCTGCATACCATTTGGGATTTAGAGCAAAGGCAGCCATATGAAGTGGGTATTCATTGTGTTCCACCTCCGCGTCATAATGGGCCTAATGTGTTGCTCATATAAACCCAAAGTGGGATCCTTTGCCAAAATTGTTTTCTTGATCTTCCCAAACATACTATCAAATGTCTAATATATCTCTTCAAGACTAGGAAAGTTTGTATCAGCATATCTGATGACATCTACAATAGGCAAGATGAAGGAGCAAATATATCTGCAAAATGCAAACAAAAAGTTCAAAAGAATTAATTGACAAGTTAATTGACATGTTAGAAACTTCAAAAGTTGGAACATTGGAAAATAAAATTAAAATATTAAAATCAGAAATTTAATATGAAAATCAGCAATCTAATATGTGTTATCTCACATTGGACCACCAACCCTCATCGAGGATCTTTTGTTTGATGGCTTTTCCTTGAGCAAAATTTGAATTAGGCCATCTAGTCCACTCTGCATTGACCATCATCAATTGTAGAGGCTCATGCACCTCAAACATCCTCTCCAACAAGATGAAGTATGTGGCATATCTACATTCATTGATTCAATGATTCATTAAAATTTAAAACAAAATCAAATTTAGAATACAAATTGAAATGTTTGAAGTTTCAAATTTTGAAAAATTGAAAGTGAAACAAAATGAAGTGGCATACCTTGTTTCAACAAGTTTGAGAAACTCTTTCTTTGAAAATGATCTGAAGAGAGCAAGTGAGGTGTGGTGATTGCAAATGAACATTTGAATATCTCTAGCTTCTGCCACCACTTGCTTCACAAATCAAGCTTCCCTATGTCTTTCAATGCATTGTTTAATGCATGAACACAACATGGGGTCCAAAAGATGTGCCTATAAGTACCCTCCACCATCAAACCAGCCAATTTGTACACATGTGCTAAATCAGTGATCACCTGCACCACATTAGCAATCCCAACCTCCTCTATGGCATCTCTCAAAATGGAAAATCAGAAGTCTGCATCCTTACATTTCCCTGAACAATCTATGGCTCTAAGAAAATAAGAACTAGCAGGGCATGTGACTATGATATTGATGAGCGGCTGATGTCTAACATCAGTCCACCCATCCATCACTATAGAGCAACCCGTCCTCATCCACGTTCGCCTCATATCCTCCATTAACACATTAACTTTGGAGTACTCTTTGTCTAGGAGGGTGGTGTGTAGCTTATGATCTCCAGGGGGTATGAATGAAGGACCTATAGTGGCTATATCTTTAACCATTTGCTTGAAATAAGATGAACGGGCCACATGAAATGGGATGGCATGGGCAAAAAAGAATTTGGCAATGGAAGATTCGGTGGTTTCTCATGCTTGGTTATTAAACATAGATGAAGCTCCCTTCCCACTACTACTCACCTTCCTCTTTCCTCTTGTGGCAACTTCACTACTACCAACCGTAGAAGGCGTAGGCATAGTTGATTGCGCACTTGGAAAAGAAGATGGCGCACCTTGAACCCCATCCACCTCCATTTGCAATCTTTGGCACTCTATTGCTTCATACTCTTTTAAGTCAAGACACATTCTAACCCCATGGTCCGCCTTACCCAAAAAATGAGACCTTACCCTTGTGTAACTGCCCCTAAAATCCTTACTTAGCAAACACTTGCTTGAATTCCAACGTAATGTCCCCTTCGAGACACGAGCCTTTCCGGTGGCCGTTGGCCTTTTTCTGGAAACCCGAAGGCTAGTCGGAAGGTAAAATTAGGGTTTCCTATTTTTAAGGATGTCCTTGCTCAGAGTTAGTGGATTCAATGGCGGATTCTTTCTGGGTTTTCAGAGAGCTTCGCAGTGGTATGTTCATCTCGACTTTCTAAGCATCTTCAGGAATTTACTATTTTTAGTAAATTCTATTTCCTTGTTGGTTACCGGTTGGGTTGAAGCGGATGACTTCTCACTTGATTTAGTGATTGGCGGCTTGAGAGTCATTATTGTGAGAGCACAATTGGAGGAATAGAAGTTGATATATTTAATTAAAAGTCCACGTTTTAATATTATTTTATTGAGCGTTGACCCCTTGGCCTGAATCCTGTAACTTTATGTTGTTTTGAAAAGTGGTCTTTTTGAGGGTGGCGCCTCATTAAGGATTATTTTATATTTTATCCAAAGTCAAATCAAGATATAAGGTGGGCGCATTTATTAAAGTATTGAATTTATTTTAAAAGTGAATATTCAACTTGAAGGAAAAGGACGCCATCTTTGAGGAGATTAGGGTTTTTGACTTTGAGAGGAGTTTAGGGTTTCGAGAAGTCAACCTGAAATTATAAAAGGAAGACTTGGATCATCATTTGGGTATCTTTTATCTACAGGAATGTTATGCTGCCGGATTGGCTTTGGGATTGCTTCGAGGAATGAAGGCCTCCTAGCTTGGGCATTGCTTCTCGCTTGAAAGACAGCGACTAGTGGTGATTTAAGATAGATTTGTGAGTTTGCATTTAGTTTTGAGCATTGTTTCAGCTTGTGCATTATTAGATCTGTTTTGCATATTAGTGGGTTTCAGCATTTTGCATTTTAAGCTACAGCAGATCCGTGTTTTCATTTGTAAATCAGAAAACAAAAATAATCTCGTTCTGGGTATTGTGTCATTGCATCTTATTGGTAAGGGCGCCCCTTCATGAATATTTGCAGATTTTAATACGAAGCTTATGATTTTATAATGCAAATCCGTCATTCCTTGAAGGCCGAACTTTCTAGAGTGCATTGGGATTCGTGTCAGTAATTAATAACCATTTTTAGATGCCATTTCTTATTACTAAGTTAGGCGCCATCATTTTGAGGGTCTATTGCATCAGATTTGAGATCATTTGGGTGAGAAATGAGAGAGTTATGAGCATATGAGTAAATTCATAGGTTGCTGGTTTTATGACAAAAAGTGCAGATTTGTATGACAGTTTAAGAAATCTGCATCTTCCTTATCTGGTTGGTGTTGAGATTTCATTGTATACTTTGCAGAAGCTTCCTTGTTGAATGCATCATTTGAAAGAGCATCTTAAGTCTTGATATTGCAGGCAATGACATCTTTGTAAGCTGGCAGTAGTACTGACCAGTTGTTCTTATTATTGCTCATCGTTATTGTAATACTTATTCTTCCTTCAGTTCTTGTTGTAATAGATAAATCTCCGCCCTATGGTAGCTACTCTCCCATTCTGGGTTAGCAAGCACATTCTGGGTGTTGAGTGTTTTCAGCTTTCAGCATTTCTCTTTCAAGCATTGTTATTGTAATCACTCCGTCATATGGTCGCCCCTCACTCCGCATTGGATTGGGTAGCACATACTTGACGTTGAGTTCCCTTTCAGTATTTAGAGTAGAAGATCCTCTGACCATATGCTCGCCATCATCGGCGCCATTCTTGGTTAGAGTTGCTTTTTGCATATGCAGTTTGATTCAGATCCTCTGACCAATGCTCACACCTTGCCCACATCGGGATCCTGGTGTACATACTGGTTAGAGTTGCTTCAGTACGTTTTGGTTTATCATCTAACCTTAACGGGTGCTTGTAATTTGAAATTGTAAAAATCGAAAAATTTGGCAGAATATTTCATCCACACCTACTCCTGAATTTTTTTGTCTTTGGCCCATGAGTGTAACATATTGAAGGAAAGGTTTTGTTTTGTTTAAAGGGTGCTTTGCATAGCATTTCATGATTGTTGAAGGGCATTGGTATGGGTTTGTTTGCTCTCCACTAACACCCTCACCACTTTCTCTTCTATTTTGCACTTCATTTTCACTTTCACTCCCACTCCCATTCCCACTACTACTCATGTTTTTTTATTTTGAATGCAAGTTTCAACTGAAAAAAGCAAAAAAAATAAAAAAATCAGACATTGTATGCTTGAAACTTTGCAAAAAAAATGGAAAAAAAAAAGGAAAGGAAATGGATACCTCTTTGGTGGATTTGCACTCCCAACTGCACTAACTTCAACCTCTTCTCCTCCTTCAACCTATTGTTCTTCCTCCAATGGCTGAAACTTCAAACCCTTGGCTGCTCTTTCTCTCCTTCACAAACAAAGGCACAAATGAATGAAATGAAGAGTGTTTTTTCCTCATAAGGTAGCAAACAATGATGAGGCCCACAATAGCCATGAAATAAGGGCTTTTTTGCATTTTAAAAATGTGTTTTTTTTTACCATGCTTTGACATGGGGGACGGCTCAGGCATCCCCTGGCTGTCCCCAGGACCGTCAACCATACCCCTTTTCCCGTTGACCGTTTCCCCGTTTTGTGGATGTTTCCCATGTTTTGAAAAAAAAGGGGACGCCAGGGGACTGTCCCCCAGCCGTCCCCCTGTACCCAGGACGTCCAGGGGACAAGGACGGGCCATTTTAGGGGCGGACATGTCCCCGAGTTTCACTAATTATATTGATAGTGCATCATATCAAATTTTGAATTACTATGAACATTGAACATTTAAACCTTCATCTGATATCATTTTTATATATTACTTATGTGGTTTTGTATGATTTTGTATGTTATATAGCTTTGAAACTTTCTACACACTTCTTAAATTTTTAACTTTAGCAGGCCTTTGACCTTGTCAAGCCTACCAAACTTTTCAAACCTTGTTAAAAAAATCTCTAGCATCAGCAGTAACATGGCTTGAGGATAGCCCTTGGTCAACTCAAGGCCTGTTTACACCTATTATGAATTAATAAGCACCATCATATTCCATCAAGTAATTATATTTGTCATCTATATACCCTCCCATATGTACAAATTAAGGATTGCTTTCTTTCTAGGTGCCTATCTATGATATCTACGAGAGGTACCACACCCTATACAAAGAGTCAGATCATTGTTTGACCACATTTTTTGCTATCCTTATAGAGGTGTATGACCCTTTTCCTTTAAGAGGTTTAGTTTTATGTGTAGGATCTTCTAAGTGATCCGTAGAGCTACCATGTTGATTACCTCCTTCCAATTTGTCACAGGTATTGGAGGCATTTAAATCCCCTCAGATACCGTTGATTCATGTGCAGACAGAAACCTCTCTATGTGTTACTCTTATGCAACCAGGCAATGCCTCTCTCATCATAGACATTGTGAGTATTCTTCATCTCAAGGTTGGAGGCCTCCTTATCACCCTTGGTTGTAACTGGAATACCATAGGTATGAAAGCCCAATTTCCTCCTTACCTCCCTAGGCTCATCACCTTTGAATTCTGACTAAAGTAAGTATCCTATTTCCCCCCAAGATGACCGTACCTTATTCTCTTAGCCCCAGACACTCCTTGATGGACATTATCAAATCATGCATTGGCCCTCATGTGATGATAGACAATGTTGGCACTAATTCTTGTGGCCTAAGCTTTACCACGGATGAATGACAACACTCACTTCAAACAAGGCTCTATTTTTGGTCTCCATCAACTCTTTATTGTATCTCAGGGTCTTTCCCTACACATCTATCTGCATTTTATAAACTATGCTTTAATAAGGAGATTTTTGGGGTTTTATGACGTTGGGTTCACACTTTACAATTAGGATGACATTCTTTGAGTGTTTGGTATTTCTTTATTTTCAATGCCTAGACTTCTTCACCCTAGTGCTTTCTTATTATAGTTGTGTTTGTTTTATAGTCCCATTCACCTGCTTTAGGCATTCCAGACATTCATATAATTTCTCTTTCATTTTTCTATATAGAAGAACCTGTTAGTCATACTAAATAAGCATTCTGTCTGTGGGAATTCAATTTACATTTTAATATCATATCATTTTTCATTTATTTTGTACATGAATGCTATATCTAAAAATATGTTTTCAAGTGTACTTTTTTCACATGTTTTTATTTCATTGTTTTTTAGCGCTGGTGTACATGAATACCATACCAAAAAGTGTGCAATAAGCTCATCTCTGAGATTTGGTTGTTTGTGATTCAATATAGTGTGCATGTGCATTGCACTTCAATTTATGTATCAAACACCATGACTTGGTGAGTCGATACCATATGCCACTTTATGCCAACACAGTGCCTGCTAGACAGCATGCATGACTGGTGCACTTTTAGCAGTTAAGCCGTAAAAGTGGCAATTATTCTACCATTTGTATAAATGAGGGAGAGCATTCAATTTGTGAAACCTGGCATATTGGAAAAAATTAAACACAATTGAAAATAGAGCATGAAATGTATCAAAGTAAAGAAATGATATCATTGGATAGTGATGGTAAACATCAAATGATTATTCTTCTCCTAGAATTTGTATAAAATATAATATCATAAACAAATTGGAAAATGTCCATCGGGTCAGACCAACCAGTGAATAAGGGATGAAGTCTTGAGTTAGATCCCAGGTTGATTCACTCCCTGACTCCAGTTGAGGTAAGGAGATCTGGCATAGGGCGTTTCCTAGGACAGAACTTAGTCCTGTAAACTCTCTAGATACCCTCACCAAAAGAGCAAAAAAAACAATTTTAAAATTTGCTAAACATGAAAGATATAAAATTCCATACTTTAATTGATCTGCCCAGACTTATAATAAGTCCATGTCTACCAATTTAAGCATTGATCATGTAAGTTGGGATGAGATAAAGTGGTAAATTTAAAATCAATACCCCTTTAAAGGAAAGATCACAGTTCAAATCCTCAAAAAAACATGTCAATGAGTAAAAATGCATAACATATTGCATCAAATTGGGTGTAGCATTCTTCTGGTTCAATGTAGTATATTTTACCAATCAAAAAGAAATTATTTTGAAAATTCGCATTGAACACCCAAGAAGATGCTAACAAATGGTTAAAAAAATGAACGGACCACACAAAAAGATAACAAAAAATAAGATATTATGCATCCAATTTTAACTACAGGTGGAAATGGCACTAGACATATATCCAACATAACCCTATAACAAAAATTCAGTGAAAACCTAACAAGATTAAAAGCAGTACTTGTTTGTTTAGTTGACCCTAATAACCATTATATGGTAGTCACTGTTTCAAATCCTGCGCAGTGGCAAATACTTCGACACAAAATAGTTAATAAATGGCTTACCACTGTAAGCGAACGACGATGCGCTAAAGAGGGGTGTGGAAACTGGTCAATATCAAGCAAGGGCCCCATGAAAATTGATAATAGAGCCAGAACAGCCAGCATTGATACACACAAAAGTGAAACAGATGACATCCGCAGCTGTAAACGAACTTTATTTTGCTGATGCTGTGCCATTGACAATTTTCCTTCATCTGAAAACCTTACCTTCATAGGTTTCCTTTGAAGATTCAAAAGTGCAGATTTTACTAAATAACTGCATGAACAAACCCTGGCTTTCCCTCGAATTTTAACTGACAAAATTTACAGTAAACTCTTCTTTCCTGTAGGTGACAAATTTCTTCCCTTCTAAAGATAGACAGTAAGTGAACAAAAACTCCTTCCTTTGTGCACGGTCTTTGATTCAAGAGCTTAAAGAGCAACTTCATTAATTAGTTTACCATGAACAAAAAACCATAGCTTTCCCTCTTATCTCTGGATAGGTGAAATCTACAGTAAACTCTTGTCCTGTGTCAGTTACCAATTATTTCTACTATTGAGGAATTTTAGAATCTAAATAATTACTCTAGAGATCAGCTACTTGGCACTTTAATTGCTTTTGAATTAAAAGAATTTGGTTCAAGTAATGCAAAAGTTGAGACTACTTTTAAGGCTGGGGAATCTAAAAAGACTAAAGAATCAAATTAGGAGGATCCTAATGATGTTGAAGCAAACTTAGTGAGGAGAATGAAAAAGCATATTGGTAAATACAGAGGTAAGTTACCTTTCAAATTTTTCAATTGTGGAAAGATAGGTCATTATGCTTCAAGATATCCAAATAAAGTTGTGAATGACAAGAATAAGGAAAACAAAGGTAAAATAGTTAAAAAAAAGTTGTTATGTTAGAGAAGATGTCAGTATATATAATGATGAATCTATGGGGATGGTGAGGATAGTGAATGCTTGTTCATGGCTATGAAAGTTGAATCTAATTTTGTTAACTCTGAGAGATGTGTGAAGGAAAGTGCTTCAAAAGTAGGTCATAATGCTATGGTGACTTTTTTCATGCTAAAGAGGAGAAGAACAATTGGATCATAGATAGCGGATGCTCAAATCATATGACCAGTGACAAAAGTAAGTTTGATAGATTTGAGAAATATGAAGGATGTCTAGTTAAGTTTGGTGATGATACATCTACTAAGATATGTGGAAAAGGTTTAATCAGTTTTGATGGAAAGCATAATATAGATTATGTTCTTTATGTTAAGGGTTTAAGGTGTAACCTCTTGAATGTTGGAAAAATGTGTAACAAAGGCTATACTCCTATGTTTTAGGATAATGAATGTGAGATCAAAAAAGGCTCTGAAACTGTGGTTGTTGTTGGAAGAAGGAAGGATGGAAATGTTTATCAACTTAAAGGTGTTAATGTTCATTTCTTTATGACTCAGATTAATGAAAGCTGGCTATGGCATAGAAGGATGTATCACATCAATTTTGATAGCCTATTAAGGATCAATTCAGTTCAAGCTATGAGAGATATGTCAAAGATTACAAAGCCCATCAATGCTCTCTACGAGGAATGTCAAACTAGAAAGCAAGCAAGAAGTTTCAAAGTTAAAGAACAATCTACTACCTGACTATTGGAGTTGGTGCATACAAACCTTTGTGGTCCTACCAGAGTAAGAAGTCTTCAAGGTGATAGGTATTTCATGTTATTGATTGATGATTATTCTAGAATGACATGGGTTACTTTTCTCAAAGAAAAATCAAAATCTCTAGATAAGTTTAAAGCATTCAAAGTTATGGTTGAAAATAAAATGGGTATGAAAATCAAGTGTTTGAGGTCTAATAGAGGTGGAGAATTCACGTCCAATGAGTTTAATCATTTTTGTAAGAATCATCAAATAAAGATGCACTTATTTTCCCTTAAGACTCCTTAGCAAAATGGAGTTGTTGAAAGAAAGAATATGATTGTTTAGGAAGTTGCAAGAACAGTGATGAAGGAGGAAAACCCAAGTTGGAAGTCTACTAGAGAGAAACAATTAATATTGTTGTCTACATCCTTAACAGAATTCAAGCAAGAGCAAACTGTGCAAAGACTCCCTATGAGTTATGGTATGGAAGGATTCCTACTATCAAATACTTCAAATTGTTTAGAAGCAAATGTTATATTAGAAGAAATGAAGAAAACTTAGGAAATTTTGATACAAGATCTGATGAAAGTATCTTCCTTGGATATTCTACAAGAAGCAAAGCTTACCAATAGTATAACAAGAGATTGAAGAATTGTTGAGAGTGCAAGTGTCAAAGTGGATGAAGACTTACAAAATAATTATGTGGTGATAGATGGATATGAATTGGATGAGTCCCCTTATAGAGAAAATGACAAAGATGAAGATAAGGAGAAATGAGTTCATATGGAAGAGGAAGAAGCTCCAGAAAGGATAGGTTAAGAATCTGAAGTATGTGTAGAAGAATCATTCTAAAGATCAGATCATTGGTGACAAAAGAAAAGGTGTTTTGACAAGGAGAAAAGCTACAATGACAGAAGAACAAGTAAATCTATGTTTAATTTCTAAAGTTGAACCTAAAATAGTGATTGAAGCATGCAAAGATGAATATTGGATCAAGGCTATGGAAGAGGAACTAATGCAAATTGAGAAGAATCGGACTTGGGAACTTGTCCAAAGACCAAAAAATAAAAATTTAATTGGAACTAAGTGCCCGTATTCCAGAACAAACTAAATGAGAATGGAGAAGTAGTAATAAATAAGGCAAGGCTTGTGTGTAAAGGTTACTCACAAGTAGAAGGAATAGATTTTGAAGAGACATTTTCTCCAGTGGAAAGAATGGAAGCTATCAAGATATTGCAATTACTTTATATTGTGATCTAATCGTCACCATGTTTTTCCCTTCTTGGGTTTTCTATGTAAATTTGGTGTTCTATTATGCATGTTGTTGATGTGTTTCAGTTTTTGTTATTTGCTTTGATGCTAAATCATTCTAATAGATTGAGGGTTATTAATATGACATGGATTTGAATGTTTATGAGGGTTTTTAAGGTTTAATGTACAATTAATTCATCCCCCCTCTCAGTTGTCTTGTGCATTCAGCAGTGTGGTCAATCTCTTTTGACTGGGCATGGATGTAGATCCTTATATCTTCATAATACACCACATCTATTGGAACTTTTGAAAACACAAATTTTCTTTGTTGTCCTCATCCATTGCTTTGAATGGAAACTTCTTGTAGTTGGGTCTGGGTTTTTCAATCACATCAATCACCTAAGGGGTGGCCATTAAAATTTCTTCAAATATATTCACACACCATCTCTAAGGTTTCATAGAGATAGCTTGAAAACTTAAACACACTTCTTTGCTCCAAACACAAAATCCCTTGATTGCAAATGTGAAAAAATGATCCAAATAACATACAAAAAGTCTTTCACTTGCCCTAACTTTTTGTCATAAATGCATTCATACTTTGTTATGTAAACCTTCTACTGGAATTCTTTGTATCAACATAGGGATTAAGTGAAGCTCAACATACCTCCACAAACCAATCAATTTCTTTGGAACCTTCTCACAATAATCAGTCTTGCTCAGCAGTTCTACACACCAAAGGAATTGAACCAACTCATCTTTTATGTTGAAATATGTAACAACTTGTCCTTTTTAGGGGGAAAAAAGGGTTTCCAAATGGAAAAATCCCCTTGAGATAATGCTCTATCTTAGTTTATCTTAGGATCTTGTATAGAATTCACAAGAACATTATTATCCTTCTCATTTTCCTAAAAAAAAATTTCCTTCCAAACCTTTTCATTGCCCTTCTTCTGTTGATTTAGGGTTTCATCCTAGTTTTGAGTAGGTGGATTCACAAAACAACTTCTACAAAAATTTTCTATATTCCCAACCTTATTGCATTTATAACACACTATGTTGTGCTCTAAAACAAAGTTGTTCCTCTTAGCCTTATTTTTTCACTCTATAGCCTCATGACCAAAATTGTTGCATGCATAGCAATATCCATGAAGTGAAATAACATTGTATCTTCAGGGCACAAAGGATCTTCTACCAGTGTTATCATTTTTTCTCTTTCTAAAATCAACAACCTTATGCCCAAATTTATTGCATGAAAAATAATCAACTTTTGAGAGTTAATCAACTCATTAAGAATTTCAAAACCTCCTCTCAATTTTTGAGAGTTAATCAACTCATCAAAAATTTCAAAACCTCCTCTCAATTTTTGAGAGGTAATCAACTCATCAATAATTTCAAAACCTCCTCTCAATTTTAGACCCTTGTCAATTTTCTCTTTTTCTTTTCCAAGTTCTTTTCTTAGAGTGACAATCTCTTCTTCAAGCTTTTGAACATTTAACACTTTTATCATTTAGCTTGGTATTCAAACAATCTTCAATCCTCTTTCCTTCTTCAATCTTAACTTTCAAATCAGAGATCACAACTTTTGCCTCCTTGAGTTTAATTTCACATCCATTTCTGCCTATTTGAGCTTTTAGTTTGCTAATTTCCTCTTTTGATTCTTTATCTTGTGCCTTCAATTTGTAAATTGTCTCCTTTGATTTTTCAAGCATGCACTCATATTTGATATTTAGTGTTCTAGCTTCATCCAGATCTTCAAAAGCATACCAGAGTTCTTCAAAATCAACTTCACAATCATCTAGATCAATGTCCAAACCTTCAGGTTCTATTGCCTCTAGATCTGGTTCTGGAATAAACATGTCATTGATTTTTGCTACTGACCCCATGTGTTCAAGAGTAGGATCAACCTTAGATGTTAAGCTTCTCAATGGCACTAGGCTCTGATACCAATTATTGAACACATTGTAGTGCTAAGAGGGGGGATTGAATCAACATATATTAAAACTTAACCATTCCCATTTGCAGATTAAACATCACATCACATTAACTAAAAGGAGAGAAAAATGAAAACATGCACAACACAAGGACACCAAGGTTTTTAACGTGGAAAACCTAATGAGAGAAAAACCATGGTGAGAGTTAAGGTCCACAATATATGAAGCTCACTACTTACAAAAAATATAATTTTTAAGGCTCACTACCTAAGGACTTGCAAACTAAGGTGCACAACCTTAGGGAAAGATACAAGGACCTGTTCATAGTCACTATCTCAAAGCATGATACATAAAAATTATAATGAGAAATATGAACATGAAATACTATAAAGAAGCATCCAACATTTGTTGATGTTGCAATCCCTTTTTCATACAATTAATCCATCATAGTGACTTCACACACTTCATATTAAATATTCTGCACAATCTTAATTTTCTATACAATAATACATTCATAAATTATTTTGATCTTCTATAAATATATGTTGTAACAACTCAAAACCCCAATTAGATTGGCTCCAAGATGACCCTTAGATGAAATGTGTGATACTACATAGATCGGCTCCAAACATATACATTATGAAGAGAAAATGAGTTGTGGGTCAATACATGGGCATAATAAGACTAAAAGGCATCATAACACATCATCTAAAGCAAAAAACAATTAATCAAGATCAACCACAAATGAAGGAAACAAGACTGTCGGCCCAAACAATGACAACACCACCAAAATTACCAACTACATTCCAACTTTACACCACTAGGGAGAGACTAGAAATATCATGCAAAACAAGATGTAAAAAATGTAGTATATGTACAACATATCTTCAACCTTCTCCTAAATAAGTTGATCATCATATGTTGGTGCAAGAAGAGAAACATATTGAACTAATAAAAATAGAGCATTTCAGAAAAATTATAATACTTCAAAACATAGGATATTGCATTGTTGTACACCAAAACACCTGAGAATTTCATGGAAGAGCTCTTATACCTCTCTAAACATATCCTCAAGTTTGTACAACTATATTTATCACTCCAGAGGAATGTGGAGCATTCCAATAGGCCTTCATCAGCACTTTACTTTGCTAGAGTATAGATTGAAACACTGTCATTTGTAACTTTCACCATGAAAGGTGTAATGACTTGAATTCTTGAATATAAAACCTTCACATCTTTACCATATTGTCTTATGAACCGCAAGATAAAAGATTGATCTATGGAAGTATGTATAACAAAACATCATGACACTATCTTAGAGTAAACTCTATGATTTCCTTAACAAAACTTTTGTAACATATCTCTAAGTACGGTATGTAACCAAACTGGTAAAATATCAATGTAGGCATGCTAGAAACATATTGGACCAAGTGTACCCACCTCCGTACCATACTTAGACATAAGAATGATTACCAATCTTCCTCATACTGCATTGTTGACTTGTATCAATAGATATCTTTACACATCAACTAACTTTGGAGTATTATACAAACCTCAACACACACACTTGACATCAATGACAACACATATTTTCAATAATTATAGAGTCTTAAAATGAGACCTTGGTGCAAGGGTGGGAGGCCCCTTTAGCCATGCATTGATGAAGAGAAGAAAAAAGAAAGAAATAGATATTGATTTTTTCATTACACCTAATATGATTAAGGAAAGAAAAGTGATAACCATGGATAGTAGTATATATTCCTTCTAAAGTGAAATATTTTATTATATGTAAACTCACAAGACCAAAAGGAGCTGGCAATTTCTCCCTATCTTATCCATTTTCAAATCTTTTCAGCTTATCATCTTTATTGAGGAAACTATCAATGAATCTTTGGTAGTTCCCATTACTCACTTTGCCACTTTTATTCCCTTACATTCAAGACCTTCCACCTCTTCAATTAGCCTGGGGTCACCTTAAAGCAAATACTGCCAATAGCCACTATGCCCTCCTTCCACGAGTTAAGAATTTTGAGGTAAGTTCATCATTGAAGCCCTTCATGGCTAGGAAGAAGGATGTAATGCCAACTTCCTTGAAAATCTTCCACGAATCCATATTTTTCTTGAGGGAAATTCATGATAAGGGTTTAGAGTGCTTCCTTGGCCCACCTATTGTCTACCTAAAACCCTTCCACCACCTTCGTAGAGGACTTCAATGCACTAGAAACTCACTACACGAGCAAATGTAATCTAGAAAGGAGAAGTGATTGAAGATATTTTTGATAACTCTACAAAAAAAGAAGGATAAAATGTATTTCAATGATTGAGCCATCTTAGTTAAAAGGGCCTTTGGGAAATCACTCCACTTGTCCTTTATGATAATACCCACAATATGCATTTTTAACTGAATCTTATGCTTAAATGGGATGATTGAGAGATTAGACCAAGGGCTCGTGTAAGAATTTAGGTTGCCATACAAAATCATAATAGCTAATTTTTTAAACATTCCCTTACGACTTGGATAAATATAGCAACAACCCAACAAAATCTTATTAATCATTAGGACATCCCTTTTACTAATGCAAAAAACTTTTATTACAAAAATATTATTACATCTTCCTCTTAAATTCATGATGCAACCTTTACCCTTCCTTGTGTGCATTTGATCACTACCACCTTTTGATTCGTACATTTTATTGATAATTATTCTAATAAAAATTATGTGTTTGAGTTTTTTCTATGATTAGGTAGGGAAATACCAAACTTTAAAAAAACAAATTATTTCTTGTTTCTTTCCTTTTCATCGTATCTTTAGCTCTTAAAGCAGAGAGAATTAAGTTCATAGCCTTGGAAGGAAACCAAGTACCAATAAAGAGAACCTAAGAGTCACTTATATAGCAGCTATAGAAAAAAAAATAGATTGTTGGATTTGATTCTTGTTTTATTAATTATCAATCATTCTTTTGAAATTATATCTTTTAATTTTTGGGGGATGTCTTCATAATTCTAACTTATCCACTACAAATAGGAGATCCCTTCATTGGAAGCCACATCTGCTTCTTTTTTTCCTTCCCTATAAGTATGGATTAACCTATACTAGTTAAGGCTCTCAATCATCTTTTTTGAATCTTCCAATAGATTCTCAATCATCCATGAGGTGACATAATCTCCCTTAAGAATGTCTATGATCAATTTAGAGTCGACTACTATAACAAATTTGTTAAATCCCCTTAACCCTCTTTAGACCCCACCAAACAGTAGTTGCTTCTACCTCATTACTTGTATTGATACCCAAGAATTTAGTGTATCCTTCAATAAGAAGGCACCTGTGTTCTCTTATAAGTCCTCCAATAATAGGTGCTCCCATATTTCCTTTGGAACAACCATCAAAATTAAGCTTAATCCAACCATCACTAGGAGGGATCTAGAATTCCATCCTTCTGCTCAGAATCTTGCCCCAATTAATTCTTGTTAGATCCTTTTTGATCCCCTAATTCCATTTAATTTTGAGGTCCCTATATGATGGCATTAGTGTAGAGTAGCCAATTTTTTTGGGGTTTAGATTATCATGTATTTTCTATTTTGTGCTCAAGAAAATCTTCATGTTGCTTCTCCGCCAATCTAAATAAAAATCCTATTAATTCTTTCTTTCCATAGGCTCCATGGCACAAATGGAGGAATTTTCTTCCACAGTTCCACTATGACTGGGTGATGAAAAGGGTAGTTGTCCATTGTTCAATAAAATCCCTAAGGGAATGGGGAAACACCCAATCAACCAACATAATTCTTAAGACATAAGTTCATAACTTTGTAGAAAAAGAATGATGGAAGAAAAAATGGTTAATTTCCTCAGCCTCTTCAAAGAATAGGGAGCATCTATTAATAAACTAAAATCCTCTTTGATTAAGAATTTAAATTATGAGGATACTACCTTGGGAATCAACCCATCAGAAGTAGTTAATCTTTGGGATGATTTTGGCATTCCATATTATGTTCTAATCAAAGGTATGAGAGGGGAGAGTAGGATGCTCCATCATGGTGTAGGTAGATTTGATAGAGAAAACCCCTAAAGGGTTGCCACCCCAAATCCATTCATCTTCTTTCTTATAAGAGAAGAGTAGGAAATCTCTAATTAGAGGGTCTAAGAGAAGAGAGGCATCAAGCCTATCATTATGGATATCTCCCATAAGGACCCTTAAGCTAGTCAATTGATCACTAAAATTTCTCCATTTTGGGAAATCTCCACCCCAATCCACATAATAATATAAAAAATTACCATTTTATCTTATAAGCTCCTACTTAATATGATTGAAGCTACACCAAAAAGGATGGTATCATCCAAAAATTTCTAATGGGAATCAGGTAGAAGGGAAGAAGCAACTTTAATCCCTTTGAGGACTCCTTGGTCTAGGTTTCTCTAAAAAATTTTCCCAGGGCCTTATGAATAGGTAAGGAGAAAGGGGATCTCCTTGTCTTAAACCTTTGCCACAAGAAAAAGTCCTTTAGGGACTCCATTTATTAAAAATAGAGAACCTTGGTGTGGTGACACATGCTTTAATCAATTTTAAGATTTGACCATTGAACCATAGATCTTTGGTTCAAATGCACTTCTCTAGCTCTTCTAGGGATTTTCACCTAAAAGGAGAGATGTAGGGCCAAAAATGCTAAAGTTTCATTCAAATTAAGGATTGTATGATGTTTTCTAAGCTAAATGAGGTGATCTAAATGCAAATAAGCTATGAAATTGATCAAATATGAATGCAAAATCTAAGAAACAAGTGATGTTTGAAAACACATTGTGTAATGCAACAATGAACTAGAAACAAATGTAAAGCTAAACAAAAATGAATGAAAATTGAAGTGTGCACCTGAAGGCTTGAGGGAGACTGGAAATTGCTTCTAAAACACTACTGATGCTGATTTCCAGGCCTAGAGGGACTCATTCACCATTCTGGGCGAATCAATCCCAATTCTGCCAAACTGTACTAGAGCCCGTTTCTAACAAAAGGGTATCTAAAAATGTAAAAATCCAAAAAATGACCTTGGGTTGGGAGTGGCGAATGAGTCCACTTTTGAATTTCTAGATTTTCAAAGGTGGATTCCAAAGCTTCTGGTATGCACTTTGATGCCCTATAGGTGTCCGCTTCCAAAACTTTGATTTGCAGCTCTGAAGATGAAATTTTGTTGATATTTTGACTTGTTGAATGAGAAGAAGACTTGAGAAACCTTGCAACTTGATCTTCAATTATTTTCAAGCTTCCAAGAGACCTAAATTTGCACACACAAGACAAGAGAGAGAAAAGTTGAATGTTAGGGCATGGGGGTTTTCCTTGGTCAAACCCCGTTTAGGTAATTAAACCAAAATGATGAAAGAAAGTAATGAGACATGAAATAATGGAATATATTACCTTGACATGATGTTGATCTTGAAATTTTGTAGCATAACATGTAAAATCTTCCCT
>VDFB02028771.1:0-43875 GCA_007258455.2 Sequoia sempervirens
TTACAAATTGGAGAAGGCTTCGTCTAGTCTTAAGTAGGCATCAAGAGAATGACATTCTAAAATTGACTCATACCTAAAATAATAATATTTTTCTAGGGTAAAATATATACTAATTTGTATGGGGATATTTTCATCATAATTATCCATGTGGATGATTTTATCTATATGAGGAACAACTCAAATTTATTTGCAGAGTTTAGAGTAAATATGATTTTATAATTTGAGATGATTGATTTAAGATAAATGAAATATTTTGTAGGTTTAAAATTATAGAAACATGAAGATGACATATTCATGTCACAAAAATACTATACTTCAAATATCTTCATGAGATTTCATATGAAATAATACAAACCTATTGTCACACCTATTCATACAAGACTTAAGGTTCAAGTAAATCTAATAAGTTTGATCTAATGAATCTCACTCTCTATAAACACTTGATTGGTAGCTTGATCTCCATAACTAATACCTAAATAGATATCTTAGATGTAGTGAGGTTTCTATCTTTAAGTTCATGTCAGAAGTTAAGGAGACATATTAGCATGTTACTAAGAGGATTCCTAGGTATCTTTAGGGGACATGGATTTATGATCTCTATTAGAATAGCAGATTATTTATATTTATAGAATTAGATTGAGTAGGTTCTATAGATGATCAAAATTCTAGTTCTAGTTATGGCTTTGATTTCTATTTGTAGTATTTCATAGAGGTCCAAGAAACATTTTATTATTTCAATTTCTATAGCAAAAGCTAAGTCAAAGAATGCCACCTTTGTAGCTTGCTAGGTAGTTTGGTCAAGGAGATTGTTGAAGGATATGTAGCAAATAGAAATAATCCTACAATGTTGTATTGTGACAACTAGAGTACTATACAACTGAGTAAAAATGTAGTTTTTAATGGACTATACATTCTAAAATTCAATAGAAATAGGCTAAAGAGCTGCTTCAACAAGGACTGGTTGAGCTTATATACTTCCATATAGAACAAATAGCAAATATATTCATGAAACCCTTTGCTCGTGATAAATTTTAAGAACTTTCAGATTTGCTTCAAATTCTTCCCAATATTTATTATGAAGAAGAATGAAATGATAATGAAGATTTATTTTTATTGTGTAGTTTCCCAAATTCACTGCAAGAATGAAAGAATAGTAAACATTTTGTTATTGATTAACAAAGTAAGTTTTTGTTAATTTACAATTTCTCTTATAGAGATAAATCTTCTTTTCCATACTAAAGCTGTGAGTATTCTACATTATTTGCATAGTGTTGATGATCTATTTATCATTTGCCGTTCAATAACCATCTTATATCTATAAATTATTTGTTTATCAAAGCTGTCCATTCTCATCAATTCACAGTTTTGCGTAGAGCACACTTCATTGTAAGTAGTATGTAAAGGGTTTTCTTCAAGGTGCTCAATGGAAACGTAGTTCCAAGGATGTGATAAGAGTTGGGCGGTCACGTTCAAACAGGCGTATAAGTCACTAGTATTTCTGACGTGTAGTCTCTGGTTTTCTTTTAAATGGTGGTAGGGTTGCATGCGAAATAAAATTGACCAGTAGTTGTCAACAACAATTCTTTATGATAATATTCCTTTGTTGTGATATTGTTTGTCTAAGTTTTGAGTTCTGTTAGTTTCCTTACTTTGTTTTCAGCCTTGAAGATTATTTTGGATGATGTAGTAATTTATTTTGTGACGGTCATCCCTTCGCAGTTGATACTTAAATGTTAAGACTTAAATATTTATTCTTAAATATATTTTTATACAGTAATTAAATTTAGACTTTTATTTCTATCTATTTATAGATGTAATAATAATAGAATAATAAAATTATTCAATATAAATTGTTCTTTTAGATTACATTTAACAATACATCATCAATAGAAGCCAATAAGGTGGCGGATTACTTAGCCAATGAAGGGTTAAGAAGAGTGAGGAGAAACCGTGGAGGAAGAATGAAGCTACCTCCATCACGTGTAGAAAGCTAATTTAATATGATTCAGTGCATGGAAGAGTAAATCTTGACATGATGAAACGGATAAGATTGGAGTACATCGATTTCATTAGATTTGATGGGACCACGTCATTTTCTTTTCAGAAGAGTCCTGCAGCAGCAGCACTACGGGTGTTTGATAAAAATATGCCTAAAGCAGAGACCCAGAGCAACTGTAGAGTGTTGTTTAACAGAGTTTTGAATATAGGGGGAGAAAGAAAACGTGTGGAGCCAACTAGTTTTCAGGAGCACAAAAAGAATGCCAAAGCCTGGCAAAGAATTGAAAATGGAGGCCTAGTCCCGTATATGGAAAAGCTCCATGGTACTGATGAGGGGATGCTAGACTATTTTGTAAAAAAATGGAAAAATGGTGAGATTTTGTTGTTTGGCAAGAATGTTAAGCTGAATAAGGAGTTAATTGGTGAGATAACTAGTCTTTCGACAGAGGGTGTGAAATTTTATCGGGACCGTCGATCCTCTGATGAAGCAGTCATTAAATTTCCTACAAAAGACAAGGAGAAGGCTAAGATGGTTAAGGTTGACAATAGCTACTTTGATGTGGAGTCCATCAAATCTATCTGGAGGAAAGTTTTAAGAGTTATAATGGAATATATCATGGTTGACGGGTGCTTCACTAGAGTATATGGTTACCACTTTTCCATTCTGAACCACTTACGTCACAAGGTTCGTATCTCTCTGCCTTTTTACTTATTTTCTTCTTTGAAGAATTGCCTTGATGAAGTTGAAAGAAACCCTACAAGGACTGCTATTATTCACCCTCGTCTTGTTAGGCTCATATTTGAGCATTATCTAAATTTACCTGCTTTGCCTAAAACTGTTGAAATTGGAGATTTGGATGATGAAGAGACAGAAAGTAGTAGGGAGAACGACCCCCGGGCCCCCCTGCTTGTGCTCCTATTGGTCCTAAAACCATTGCTCCCCAGTCCCCGTCTTGTCGGAAAGCCCTTAAGGATTATGCTCCGCCGTCATGTCTTAAGTTGCAGCCTCTGCATGAGTGCCCTAGCCCGGGTTTTGGCTCACCGCCCTCTCTTAATCCCCAGCCATCTCCTAGATGCCCTACTCCGGGTTTGGTCTTAGGTTTTAAAGGTACCTCTGTTACGAAACTTGTTTTGTATTCTAGGAATTCCATGGAAATTCTTTCTGATAAACCCATGGTTAGTAAGGAATCGGCCCCTAGTGCCCCTGCGTCTGGAAGATTTGGGAATGGCCCTTATGACTCCCCTATTCAGGATGAAATTAACTTGGCCCTAAATAAGCTCAAGCCTGAGGACATTGTGAGTGTGGCGAAAAAAAGTACAGAGGGCCTTTTCACTGTTCTCAAGTTGACCCAGAAGGAAGTCTATGATTTGAAAGGCCGTAATATTGATCTTAGCAACAAAGTCATGGATTTGGAGCAGAATATTAGCTAGAGTCGTAGAGAGAATGAAGAATAGGAAACTCCCTTACCAAGGAAAAGACAACAATCACAGGAGGAAAGATTGACTAGTATCGAGTACAGTATGTCCAAGATAGGCCAAAATATTAGGGCCACTGTGGTGAACAATCACAAAATTACCAGGCATAACACCATTATCATCAATGCAATGGTGGAAAAGCTCGAAAAAAACCAAAAGGGTTCGCTGGTCGTGGATTTGGATGTAGACAGATGAGGCAGCAGATCTGCTGGGGAAGGGATTTTGACTCGTACCTGGGCTAACACTAAGAGGAAGACCCTGACTTCGTCACATACGGCTCAAATCCTCAATCAGGGGTTACAAGATATGAAGGATGTTGAAAAGGAGGCTGAGGAGTTATTGGACACCTTGGAGTAGTGCGGTGGTGTTTGTTTTTGGTTTTTTGGGTGGTACTTTTTTGGGCCCTGTTGTCTCTTTGTGTTGTCATTTCCTTTTTGGGACAGCCGTTTGTTTGTTTGGACTTATTTTGTTATCTTTTGTTGTTTAAACTTTGGTTTGGAATTAACCCTTAAAACCTGTTTTTCCTTTTCAAAAAACAATACATCATCAAAGAAAACAAAAATAACAATATCATAATTCACAATTAGCATTTGTATTCAAGAAGTTCAAGAATTAGGCCGATAGAAAACTATGTATGTTAATATGTTAGAGTACATGTTTCCCATGCAAATTCTAGTTACATGTGGTTGGATTAAACAATTAACAATAAATGTTAAATAATGGAATGAAATAAACTTAGACAAATCTATATTTTTTCCTTAAAGAAATTAAGTATTGTGATTATGAAATATTACAATTTAAAAATGAAAAAAGAATGTTGTCATTAAATTGACAAAAAACACTGCAAATGGAAATAGAATGTTCCCATCGAGTTGTCAAATCAATATTTATCCGGCTTTAATGTGATAAGTGAGATTTTGGAGGCTTTTACCATTAAATGATAGGTGGTTTACCATTTAACGATAGTTGAAAATTGTTTTCTGACGACTCAATAGTGGTTTGTAGATATGAGACTTGTTCCAGACTCAAATCTCACACTATATATAACCTATAGACTAATTAGATTTTTTCACATAAAATACAAAAATTAATAATAATTTAATATATTTAAACAAATAACAGTTTTAATTATTTTATTTATAGTTAATACTGAGACTGACAAACAATTTCCAAACTAGCCAGATAATTGAATTGATTGTCACTTGGTCGACTCAACTATCTGTTTTAAGTAATATTATGAACGAATGTAGTCTAATTTTAAATTCAAGACATCATGCACTGTATTGATGTGACGACATGCAACAAATTACTGTTGCATATGGTTTATGGTTTACTCTGTACTATCATTTTCGGTGGCTTTATGAGATTCCTTTCAAGAAAGGTTAAGCACACCAAACTTGTGACCATCCAAGCTATGAGATAGGTAGCCTATTTTTTGAAAACATCTCCACTCACCAAAAACTGTGGACGTTATAGCCCATCAGATAAGAAGGAATACCAAGATAAAGACGGTAGGTTTTTTTACAGTCCAGAATGTAATTCTTTTGGGATGTTTATGAATATGATTGCATAATTTTTTTTCTGCTAATATTTTCTGATTACATTTTATGATTTATTATTAGGAAGTCAATTCAATAGATAATAGATTAAAAATGAGTTTGACTCATAAGACTATAGGGTTGAATTCTGCTAGCAATATTACAATCTGACACGTAAAAAATATCTCCTACCTATCAATGATTCAAACCATTAACCAAAAAAACATGCATTCAAATATAACATATTAATATAATATATTAATGTAGAAAAAAGATGAAGAAAAGGAGAATTTACTCATGCGCATTATGATTTTCTTGTCTCCTTTTAAAAGGAAAGGTGTTTATTGTGACTTGCGGGCTCAGTTTGGCTTCCAAATTATCATTACCCGTGGAAATACTGCCCGTTTTAATGTAGTTTATAGAAATAAGTATATTGTGTTATTATCAATCTATCCATCAATATAAAGTTATTCTTAGATTGTATTTTTGACATGCAATAATGCAATAGGCTAGATTGTTACCTCCATTATATAAACTTGTTTGATAGATTATTACCGAGCTACCACGATTGCTTTTTAAAATCAAACCCACTTTTTGACTGAAAATGTACACATTCAGCAATGTACTCTCAATATAAATTGAAGAACCCTGAAAAGGAAAAGGGAATGTTGGAGAGTGTACCCTCATCATCGCTCTTCAACCTTCTGCAAAACGAGCAAGTAACGGATGATTCTGACAAGGATTTCCTTTTCAGAGAAAACGACGATGAAACCAAACGTTACATGCCAATACATCTGCCATTGCAGGCTTTATTGCTTTACATGTATGATGGTGTGGATTTCTGATGAAGAGTCCGCACGATTTCCTTCACCGATTGCTTCTCTTTGTATGTCTTGTTTACATCATGGGCCCCACAAGCTGACACACCCATGACCCGCAAGCTATCTTGTAGTGCCCTGTGTGCTCTGCTCTCAGTAACATCATGTCTCATCATATGACATGTCAACTGTTTCATGACAGGTAAGTGATGACAAGCGAACCATTACAAAGTGCTTTGATTTGATGCAGATTTCAACAGCTTTTTTTAAGTATAGAAAATTCAATAAAAGCAGAATCCTATCATGGAAATTGCGTTTTTTTCATGGCTTCTCACTATAGGATTTGGCTTCGGTTATTATCTTAGAAGCCCACGATTAGTTTGCCTGATTGGCTTCAACGTTACGCCAAAAGAAAGTGGGAAAAACAACGGAGGGCACGAAATTATTGTGCTTTCGTTTTCGTGAGGATCCACAATCACGATCAAGAAATGATTTTGGCGTTGGATTTATAGGTTATAAGCCTTGCAGCATAGGTTTGTTTTGTTAATTCCAGATTTCTAAGATTTCTGAGCTCAATGTTGGGGTTTGGTATGGGGAGAAATACATATGGGAACGATAGTGTGAATTCTGAATACAATAGAAGTAATAGTGGAGTTACTGGGCAGTCGCCTGTTCCATATCTTTTTGGCGGAGTGGCGGCCATGTTGGCACTGATTGCAGCGGCTTTGTTGATTTTGGCTTGCTCTTTTTGGAAGCTGTCTGGTCGTTCTGGGGAAGGCAATGGAGGCAATGATGATGGGTCTATTGAGAAGAAAAATCAAGTATGGGTAGAAGAAGATTCAGAGAAAAAAGTGGTGGTGATTATGGCTGGAGATGCAGAGCCTACTTTCCTGGCCAAGCCTACAATGCATGATGTTGTATGAAAAATCTGTTATATGTTGCAAGACTTATATGTGAGATTTTAGGTTTGATATATCGATGACATATTTGTAGGGTCATCTGAGTTGTTTGTACATCATTCAGTGCTAAAAATTCTGATGAGTTGATAATATATTGTAGTCCTGAGAATTTGAGAGAGATGTGATTCAAGCTCATCACAGTGAGCTATTGGGTATGTATGTCACAGCAAAACATTCTTTTCATGTGTAAAAATGATGGATAAATATGTAAAAAAATCAGTTTTCTGAGACACCTAGATATGCAATCAAGTTATTACTATTATGGGCTTATGCAACCTCTCTGACTGTCAGTCTAGTTTAATTTGAATTCAGAGAAACAGCAGTAGTAGTAGTAATAATAATGATCACTCCAGTAGTTAATTTGAATATGGCAAACATCACATCTGAAATAGCAGAAAGAGCCGGCTGAAATGTGGCATGCAAATGGCATGACAAACAAGCCGTTGAAAATTAGTTTGGTATCTTGATTTCTTTTCATTGTCATTTCACCTAACTAAGTAGGAGGGCCCAAAATGGGCTTAAACTTTAAAGCAGGCTCTTACAAGATGGATATCTCACACCAAACTCCCAGCTGTATAGATTTACATATATTTATTAGCTTTCTATTTTTCAAATAAAATTATATTTCAACATTAATATATTTGAAAAGCAAATGTTTATATGGTGAGAGTGTTTATTTTGTGAGGTCCTACATTCATCTATAATCAAGACAATTAAATATTTAGGTGAATGTAAAGCTATAAGATGTTTAATGTATTGTTTGCTCTTAATCAACGACAAATTACCTAAACCAATGTGGAGATATTCTATATTCAAATCCGGTGAAGTAAGAAGTTGTTTAATCTCTGAAACTTTTAGTTGTGAAGTTTTTGGATGACAATTCGGAAGATTTTTTTCCCTCTGGCAAGGAGATGTTGCTTTACTTACTTTCCAAATTAAAATATGTAATTTGTTTAAGTTTAATTTGAACTAATTAATTTTTATTTTTTTTATTAAGATTAAGTTAATAATAATTGAGTATGTTGAATCATGAAAAATGAATGTTAAAGTAAAAAATTAAATATATAAGGATAGGTCTATATAAGTCTTGGAATTGTAATTTAGACAAACTCAATGTATTATAGAAACTTAGTCTTTTATGTATAGAATATGGAAAAAATTGTTCTTCTTCTCATCTAGAATTTTCTTCAAACACGTGTTCCTCTTTGGATGATTTCACAGTAGTGGATTAATTTAACATATTGCAAATATAACTTTTTATGCACAATCTTGATTAGCATAGTGCACAATCACAAATTTTATTATCCAATTTGTTATAACTGTAATAGGTGAAATTCAACTCTACTAAAGAAAGTTTAACTTCCTTCAAAGGTGATCTTAAACTGTTACACTAGAATCAAACAACCAAGGTTTTTGCTCAAAAAAAATGTATTTGAGATTATCTTGACTAACTCTTTTACAACATTTTAACCTTTAAAATGAAAAGTATGTTTCAAAGAACTATGCTAAAATTGTTAGAATCTAAAAAGATGAATAACCCAAAAAACTAATGCAAATAAATAGATATGAAACTATGAAAGCAAATGACACAAGATCAAAATAGCAACACAGAGTTAGTCTCCACGAGAGTAATACAAATGCTCCAGAAGCAAAATAACATTATGAGGATGAAAAAGCAAAGACATATTCAGCTTGAGAATTGAGATTACAAAGGAAATGTCTTGGTTATATAGGCCAAGGGGAGAGATAGATGCAACCAGATTATGACAAGTGTTGGCATCCTATGAGATGTGACAGCTCATGTCATTAAAGGCTCAACCACATTATCCCTATATAAAGTTAAGCTAGTGTGAAGAGGACTTTAGTGGAGAACTAGTTAAGAATGAACTAGTAAGAGAAAGTACCCCTTTCACACTAACAAGGTGAGTATAAATAGACTAATACTCACATAATATAACCTAAGAAAGCTTAATTAAAGTGTAGGAAAAACCTAGGAATATAGGAAAATAAAAACCTACACTAACACCCCCCCTTAAGCACGATTTAGGAAGATGTTAAAAAAGATGGGTCCTGGCAAATGAGGCCATGTTAGGTACCCATGTACAAATGCAATGTAGAAAAATCTCTCACAACTAGAGAAAAGGAGAAAACCCAATGGGCCAAAACTCCTCCCCAAAAGAGAGATGAAAACTAAGTAGCCCCCCCCCCATGGATGACAACCGCACCACAAGAAAAGCTTGCAAATTAAGGAACTTTCTCTCGGTGAAGGGTTTGGTGAAGATTTATACAGTCTGATCTAATGTCGGATAGTACTTGAGATCAATGATCTCACTATGAATCAGCTTCCGAATGTAGTGCATGTGGATCTTGATGTGCTTGGTTCGCTGATAATGGACCGGATTGTGAAAGATCTGAATCACACTCTAGTTGTCATAATAAATGATTGTGGGTTTTCTGAAAGGGAATGCCAAACTCAGTGAGAATGTTCTTAAGCCAGATGGCCTCAATAGCAACATTAATTGCTCCTCAATACTCAGCCTCTATAGATGAAAGAGCAATAGCAGACTATTTCTTGCTCAACCAACAAACTGGACTAGAACCAAGGGAGAAGAAATACCCTGAAGTAGAATTGTGATCCTGAGAATAGCCTACCAAATCTGAATCTGTGTCCCACCAAGGAAAAATCCACGCCCACTGCGTAATGAATCCCATAATTATGAGTACCCTTGATGTAGTGAAGAATCCGCTTAGCTGCTTTCCAGTGAAGCTCATGTGGCTCCTGCATGAATCAAGAGACCATGCCTACTACATATGAAATGTTAGGCCTCATCTGAGTCAGATAGATGAGACTACCAACAAGCTATCGATACAAAGTTCCATCAACCAAGGGTGAAGAGCACTTAGCCTCAAGTTTGACCCCTGACAAAAATGGAGTTGGAGCAAGCTTACAATCAGCCATGTGAAATCTCTAGAGCATGTCAAGTGGATAATTAGACAGTGCAAGAGTGATACCTGAGGAAGACTAAGTGATCTCAATCCCCAAGAAGTAGTGCAACAAGCCCAAGTTTGAAATAAAAAACTAATCATGAAGGGTGGTTTTCACTACCTAAATGGTGGATGAGTGACTCCCTATGATCAACAAGTCATCAACGTAGAGAACCAAGAAGGTGTGAGTATCATCCTCTTGTAATATGTAGACATTAGGATAAAAATGACATTGTGTGAACCCCACTATCAGAAGGAAGGATTCCATCTTGGCATACCAAGCCCGAGGGGCCTGTTTGAGGCCATAGAGAGACTTTTGAAAATGACACACAAGTGAAGAATCCTAAACGAACTCTTTTGGTTGCTCCATGTATATCTCCTCCTGAAGATCACCGTGAAGAAAGGCACTCTTCACATCCATCTGATGAACATCCCACCTATGTGTTGTTGCTATGGCAAGAACAAGTTGGATGGAATTCATTTTGGGGACTGGTGCAAAAGTCTCAGAGTAGTCAATCCCTGGAACTTGGGAGAATCCTTTAGAAACCAAGTGAGCCTTATGCTTGTCAACTGATCCATCTGCTGCATATTTTGTTTGAAAGACCCACTTGCATTGAACAAGTTTTCTTCCCTTAGGAAGTGGGACAAGATCCCAGGTGTGATTCTTCTCCAAGGAAATGAACTCTTCCTGCATGGCTGCATCCCACTCAGGGACACTAGAAGCTTCCCAAAAATTTTGTGGATCAAAAGTTGAAGCAAGGAATGCATGTGGAGCATCTTGAAATTATGATCTTGTTCTCTTGTGATCTGATGGATCCCCTACCCAATCACCTGCTAACTGCAAAGTCTGATGAGCCCAAAGAGGCCCTATGGCTGGAGAAGGAGTAGAATCTGAAGGAGAATCATCATCCTTTGAAGATGAACTATGTGCATCCTCATGATCACTATCATCATCTAAAGTGGAGGAAGAAGACTCCTCATCATGATATGAAGTATTATGAACCTCTAAAGAACTATCATCATGATACAAGGACTTCAAGTAGATGGTGGTAGGAGAATTGTCGAGAGAAGGACTAGAAGTACTTTCCTCACATTGAACAGTCCTCTCAATGAACAATTCATGTGTGGTAGGATGAAGAAGCCTGTAGCCTTTAACATCATCTAGGCAACCAACAAATATGCAAGGCTTGCTTTGTGGATCCATAGCCTTACATTTCTCTGCTAGAATGTGAGCCCATGCATTAGAGACAAACACTCGAAAGTGTTTAACTGACAATTTTCAAGCGGTCCAAGCTTGAAAAGGAGTTACCCCCTTCACAAATTTATGGGGAATGCAGTTCTAGATATAACACGCATAGTTAATGGCTTCTGCCCATAAAGGTGGTGCAAATACTTGGAGTGAATCATACAATTAGCCATCTCTTTCAAGGACTGATTCTTTTGTTCTGCAACTCCATTCTAGTGAGGACTATCGGGGACTGTATGCTGCAAATCAACACCCTATGAAGCACAATATTGCACAAATTTATGGTTGACATATTCCCCCCATTATTAGTACATAGAACTTTGATAGATTTTCTAGTTTGTTTCTCTACAAAATCCTTATACTCCAATCTAATGAATTGAAGACCTCAGACTTTTGCTTGATAAAGTACACAATGGTGTACCTAGAGAAATCATCAATGAATGTCAAAACATATTGAGCTTTATTGAAAGATGGTTGTGGAAATGGCCCTGCCAAATCACTGTGTACCAACTCCAAATGATGTGAGCCTCTCCAAGATTTTCCTTTGCCAAACTTCTCTTGAGGATGTTTGCCAAGAATGCAACCATGACAAACACCTTTATAAAAGTGAACTATAGGAAATCTTGTAACCATATCCTATTTGTTGAGCTACAGCAAATAACGGTAGTTTAAGTATCCAAACCGTTGATGCCATAAATTACTCACATCATCTGAATGAGTGAATAGAACAATCGAGGGGGGATCGGGAATAAAATGAGAGAACAGATAAAGTTGAGACTAATGATCTACTCTCCCAACTACAACTATAGAATCATTCTGCATCTCATAGATCACCATTGAATCATGGGTAAACTCAAATCTCTTACTGATACCTGTGTGAGTGATTTGATAGATAGATAGGAGATTAGTTGATAATGAGGGCACACAAAGAACATCCTGAAATGTTCCATCCCCCATATCAACAAACCCTCTCTCACATACCTCAAGTGGAGTGTCATCACCCATTAGAATGGAAGGCATAGAAGATGGCTCCATAGATTCAATTTCTTCTTTAGTTGAAGTCATGTGGTGTGAAGCACCCGAAACAAGAACCCATGTGGATGGTGGAGAAGCAGCAGCTACAAGGGCCTTTCCCTTTCCTTTCCCCTTACTTTTGTCTTTGGCCTTGTGAGAGCCCTCCTCTCAACTCTGTTTGATGGAATTAGGAACACTGAGATTATTCTTCTCAAGAATGTGTGTCAAATGATCCACTTGTTTCTTCAAAAACTTGTGCTCATCATTATTGAGTTTCTTACAATAGGCACATTTCACCTTCTCTTTCTTAGGCTTTCACCCTTAGAAGATTGGGTCTCATTGGTTGCTTTTGAAGCAACTGGAATCTTATCATTTTTCTCCTTGTTATTCTTTTGTTTCTTATCCTTATTATTACTACTTTTTCCTTTTTTTTATTTTGTACCTTGGTTGACAACCAGGACGTGTGACTTAGAGGATTCAAGAGTGCCCATTTGGGTTAGCTTATCTTGTTCACGTGTGAGAGAGATAGCGAAATCATCCAAAGATGGCATAGTGAATTATGTCCCAAGTACACCCTTAGTAGCATATAGGGTAGAAACAAAGACAAAATATTCTAAACTTAGTTTAGAGAGAATACTAAGAATCAATTGTTCATCTTTCTTATCAATTCCATGTTGTTTTAACTACATCCTTAGTGATTTCAATTTTGTGAAAAAATCTTGAATTGTGCTGAAATTGCCTAGACTTAAACTAATTAGTTCATTTTTCAACATATGACCCCTCATTAAATCTTATGTGCCAAATAGTGTATCTAGCTTTGTCCAGATTTCATTTGGTGAATTCAAAGACTCAATGTGGAATAGTAAATTAGGAGAAATAGACAAACAAAATGTTCCATAGGCCTCAACACATTTGTTAAACCACTTAGGCTTATCTTCATCTTTAGCAAGTTCAGTTTCAAGTCCCATTGTTATCCTATGTAATCCATCTTTCCTTAAGTATATTGTCATGCATGATTTCCACTCAAAGTAGTTGTAAGGAGTTAATATGGGTACTGTTGTTTGATCCATGATGAAGAAATGCTAAAAAGAGATGCTAAAAAGAAGAGAACATACACAAGACAACCCCCCCCCTTTTAACTCAAAGAAAGAACCCCCCCAAGCAAAAATGATTTGGCACTTTATAATCAATGCATTTACAACTTCCACTAGCAATAATACTTAGTGGTCTTGATCTCAATGCTTTACAAAATTCTCACATTGGGCATATGTTGAAAGTATAAAATTGGAGTTAATATGAGTGAAACTAACAACACCATTGTGATCTACACAAAAAATCATGCACTTTCAAAAAAATAATCACCTTAATCCGAGACTGTATGAGAAAGTTATGAGTCTCTAAAGTTCCTGAAATAAGAACTATGTAGTCTCACAGGTAAGAATCTACAATTTCGAAAAAAATCACTACATCAAAACCAAAAACCTCTTGCACTAGTGCAAAGAGCACGAGAAAATAGCCAAAATAAAAAAAAATGCTTAAGAAATGGAGCCAGTATGAGCGAGAATGAAGTGTTTGAAAACTGCCTTCAAATCTGCAACTATCAATGGAGAAGGGGTCTATTGAAACATTGACTTTTAGTTTCTATAAAACATATAACTTGCATGCAAAAACTAGCAACGACCCAGATGGTTTTTTTCTCCTGTGAACAAAACCCAAATAGTAGATTTTCTTTAAATTGTACAAAAAATGTAGATCTATTGTAAAATAATGCTCCCAACAACAAAAAAATGACCCTTGAAATGAAAAAATGATCTGTAAAGGCTCAATCAGTCACCTAAGTCAAGCAAAGGCACACTAAAACTTGCAATTTTAATAGGATCTTCATAAATTCTTTCAAATTCTTCAAATCGTTAGAAAACGTAAGAGAAGAGCATACAGGATTTTGAAGAAAATTGCAACAAATCTTATTAGCCCCCCAAAAAACTCTCAACTAAGGAAACTACAATCTATATTGCACTAGAACTACTCTTATACCATGTTAGAATCTAAAAAGATGAAAACCCAGAAAACTAGTGTAAATGAATAGATATGAAACTGTGAAAGCAAATGACACAAGATCAAAATAGCAACATAGAGTTAGACAACACGAGAGTAATGCAAATGCTCCAAAAGAAAAATAGCATTATAAGGATGCAAAAGCAAAGACATATTCAACTTGAGAAATGAGATTACAAAGGAAATGTATTTGTTATATAGGCCAAGGGGAGAGATAGATGCAACCAAATTATGACAAGTGTCGGCATCCTATGAGGTGTGACAACTCATGTTATTAAAGGCTCAACCACCTTATTCCTATGTAAAGTTACGCTAGTGTGAAGAGGACTTTAGTGGAGAACTAGTTAAGAATGAACTAGTTAGATAAAGTACCCCTTTCACACTAAAAAGGTGAGTATAAATAGACTAATACTCACATAATATAACCTAAGCAAGCTTAATTAAAGTGTAGGAAACACCTAGGAATATAGGAAAATAAATAACCCAACTAGGAAAATAAAAACCTACACCAACAAAATACATGGAAATCTAAACTAGTGAGAATAACACAAAATAGAGAAATTGAAACATATAGAAATAAATGAACCTAGGATAGAAAGTTGGAGATGTCCAGCTTAAATGCTAGTGATGTAATAACCACTAGGAATTTTTTTCCAAAAACTTCACTCATTAGTGTTAGGAAAAATCCAAAGATAAACAACTAAATAAACAACCATCCACTTTCTAATCACTTAGATCCCAATGTGGGCAAGGTGAGAGCATACAGTTCAAGGGGATCTTGCATTAACTAGAAAGTTCAAGCTAACTGAAAGTAAACACCTTCCAATTTATGATCACCCACATACTAATGTGGGCATGGTGTGAGCATATGGTGAGAAGGCTTACAAACTAAAATATTCTATGCTACAACTTCTTTAATATAGTAGGGTGAATAAATGAAAACCAAATGCATGAAAGTAATCATCTGATTATTCAATGGGAAGTACAAGAAAGTAAATAGCATTTGGCGGCAATCCAACCAATCACACAATCCTCCACTTGTTCATCAGGCATACAAGAAAGTAAATAAGAACTTGACCACTTATTCAGCAGTAGTAACAAGTAACTTAAAGAAAGTCCCAACCACTTATTCAACGAGAGAAACCACTTGTTTAGTTGGGAGAGTTTCTGTAAAGAAGGGGGACCTGTCACCCCCGACACTCCAAGTCATGAAAGATTCCTAAGGAATGGTCTGCCCTAAACTACCTTGGGTTCACTAAACAGTTTGAAAAGGATAAGGTACTAAGGTTGAAAAGGAATGGTAGATAGCTTGTCACTTTCCTTCTACTAAAATCAAATGTTCATAGGATCAAAAGAGTTAATTTCCAAGGTTCGGCTTACTTTCCAGACATCTCACTATCTGAGGATGGTAGCATGCATCTCAGACTCCAGCATGACATGCTCACCTCTCAAGGATGGACTAGCATCCATACAAACAGGTGTCTAGAAAATAAGAAAAAAAGCATAGTGAAATCTACTCACTACCTAACTATGTAACATTTGTACTTTGATAGAGAATAAAAAATGATAGAAAAAACAAATATAAAAAATAAGACTAAGAAATAAACTATTGCAAAAATGACGAGGGTGAGAAAACGTACCTTTTCACCTATGAGTTGATTCTTCAAGTAGCTCCACTCGAAAAAACCTACACACACAAAAACAAGAAAAGTGTTGGGACTGTTTTAGAGGACTACCTCAATCAAGCCCCCATTTCGATGTTCCCACCTCCACAAACAACCAAATAGCCACAAAGTATAGAAAGTGATAAAGGACCATAGAAGCAAAGTATATAGAGCACAAACAACTAGTATGCTACTCAATAAACAAGATGATGCAAAGAGAAAACAACAATGAGCAATATCACCTTCATAGCTACGAGCACTCAAGGCAAGTAGTGGAAGGAAGAAGATTACAAATCCCCCAATGGTGGCATTGTTGCAATGAGAACGTGGTGTAGGAATCAAAACCAATAGCTTACAACCAAGAAGAAGTGTAGAAGTCATGGAATGAGCTTAGAAAGTGAGAATGAGTGAATAAAGTGAGAATTGAGCTAGAGAGAGAATCCAAGAGAGTGAAGAGAGGTGAATGAATGATTTTGAAATAGTAAAAGAGAGGAAAAAGACCTATTTTTAATTGATCAAGGAGGCAGGAGATGTTACGCTTCACGACTAATGGAACGGTGTAACACCTCTACAAATTTGAGAGGAAGGAATCTTGTCAGGATGACAACACGATGTGCGCATCCCCGATAGATTCCTCCACTGATGTAAAACAATGCGGCTAGGTGGAAGGAGCGAGGTGGCAGTGGTGAAATTGCATCAACAGGTTTACATTTTCTAAGGTAGGGGTGATGAAAAGGGGAATTTTCCTACAGGTGCAAATTCACTCCATTATATTTTCCCCCACTTTAGCGAGCATATACATGTTAGTGCGAATGCGAGGTAAAGTAGAAAAGAGGTTAAAGAGAATATACCTTAACCATTGAGGAAGAAAATCTCTAATATGGCACACCTGGACATGCAAGAGGTAGCTCTACAGGTTCATGGTCCCACAAGGAAAATTTGATGTAAAAGAGAGAGAGAGAGAGAGAGAGAGAGATGGCTCCATAGATACTTGGTGCTACGGAAATGGCTCCACGGGTTCTTGGTCCCAAATAAATTGAACAAAGGCTTTACAAGTTCTTGACCTCTTGTAGAAGGAAGGAGCTTCGTAGGTTCTTGTTCTTAGAAAGGGGGCGCCACAAGTTCTTCGTCCTATAGGTCTTGACATGAAATGAAACCATAGGTGCTCAATGCTAAAGAGTTTGATGCAAAAGTCCCTTATAGGTGCTCAGTCCTGTAAGGCAAGCTTGATAAGGTGCTTGGTCCTACAAGCTTGATAGTAAAAGCATCTTTATAGGTGCTCAGTCCTACAAAGCAACATGTTAATCTATATACAAAACATGTTAGGCAGAAAATCCAAGACAAGAAGATATATCACAAAGCAAGCAGTTGAAGGAGAAGTTTTCAAAGGGGTCCACTTGGGAACCCTCCAAAATAGCAAGGGACCCATGCAAAGAGACACTTCATTTTGAAAAGCATGACATTTTTCACAAATGATTCTGTCATTAAGGAATCCTTTTGAAAGATATCTTTCATCAAGGAATCTAATGAAAAGAATGATCCTTCTCAAAGGAAAGTTTCCAAACTTCTTCATCAGATAAAGTACTCCTTTTTCGAAGGAAATTTTTTAGATTCTTTTGATACGAATTCATTTCTAAAAGAAAAATATCATGAAGGGGTGTTTGTTAAAGAATGCATTTTTTGAAAAATGAAATATTTTTAGTAAGGGATTCAATGGCCACCAAATTCATCTTATTAAAACTCAAAGAATTGCAGTAGCCCCCCCTTAGGATGGTGTGTGTGAAGTAGAGGAGTACGTGGCAACCTAAAGAGAAATAAAAAGTAGGGATGTTGTGATCCACAATACATTGCAAGATTTAAACATGGAAATGTTGTCACGCACGTGAGGAACAAAACATAAGAACCAAAACATCACTAAGTAGATAGAGAGAGACAAACAAATTCAAAGAAAATGAGGAAAAAATAGAGATGAAGAAATCAAGAGACAGGGGTATCTAGGAGTTCAAGGTCAGATCAATTCATAAACATAAATAGGTAGCACTTGTATGAATGAAAGATCATCAATCACCAACATTCCCAGATCGTGAAGAAGAGCACATGAAGACAAAATGAAAATAAAATAAATGGTTCAACATGGAAGGAAGGCTTAAATTCCCCCAACACTTTGCATCATCCTCAATTCTTGAAAATCAAATTCACAACACATAGAAGAATGATGAAACATATAGAGGAATTTCATGACAATTTTTCTAGGCTTGCATCCAAGCACCTACAAGGGTATCAAGGGTCCTCTAGGCACAATCACAAACACATAAATACAAGAACGAGGGAAACAAAACACACATACAAATATAATTTATAGATAAAGAATAGGTACGCCCTACTCCACATTAACCATTAGGTCGTCAGGTGCTCCCACTCTCGATCATTATACAGGGAGGGAAGATACGATTGCAAGGGTGGGATAGCGAGGGGAGCACCCTCCGACTCTCTTGCAACAAGGGCCAAGGAAGAAAGCTCCTCAAGGTCCTCTTTATTGAGCTCTTATGAGGTGAAAGTAATTGATCTTGCAAATATCGCTGACAAATCTAGGACATCATTCACCAATTTAAACATGCACTTGACTAGAATGCCATGTGTTAACCGGGTAGGAGAAGGAGGAGGCACCCGAGATCCACTACCAACCTCATCAAAGGAGGCAATGAAAAACTCAGTGGATGTCAGGACCACCTCTGTTATAAGGGTGGTGGAAGACAAAGCAAAACTAACTCCTGAAGAAGGTGAACCCTTCTTCCGACCACCACTCGAGGTGAGGTCATCCTCCAACTTACACTTTAGTGGAGGATGTTGGATCCCCATAGAAAAAGCATAGGTAGAGGAGGGAGAAGACAAAGCTGCAATAGACACCACTAATGTGTTTGGCATGTCTATGGGTTGAGCAAATAGAGGGATGTTCGAAAGGGACATCAAAAGCAGAGGCTCCATAGAAGGAGCGATGAACACTTGCACCCGTCAGGGGATTCAGAAGCAAGACGAAGGCAAGTGGAACTAAATTAGAAGGAGAAAAAGGTGGAGGCACAATAGGAAGTTCCAAAATAGGATTTGTTGGCTCCCCTTTTGTCTTTCGCAAGGTAGCATGTTCAGTAGCTAGAGATTTTATCCTACGCTTGTGCTTGCACACAAGTTGGTTACGTTAGCTATAGGCACTGGAATTCACAGCCTAAGAATGGATAGGAGGCTCCTATTCTTCCATAGGAGTGTCCTCCATAACTGTCACCAATGGAAGGGCAACCTTCTAGATAGGAGCAGGAGTAGGAAGCATGGGAGTAGAAACAACAATAGGTGGAGAAGCAAACACCAGTACCTCAGTATCAAACCTCTTCCCATTCACTGTAGGAGGAATGGTAGGAGACCACAGAGGTGGAGACATAGGGGAAACTCCACGAGGACCCTTCCCCTTGCCATAAATAATGGGTCTAGGAACCATGGGCAAGACGAGAAGTTCAAATACTTGATGCTTAGCTTTTCACTAAGTGAGCACCATCAGGCTCCCCATGCAAGGCATGGGAGCAAGAGTCAAGGATGCCACAACAGCCTAGCAAGAAGCAGAAGCGGATGGAATAGAAGATGTAGAAGAGGAAGGCCCATGGTTCCAAGCAAGCTTCCCCTTCCCCTTTTGTTGGGAGAAGGCAGAAGTATGAAGATTCAGAGACCACCCTGTATACACATGATCTAGACTCTCAGTTTCTTCTTTAGGCTCTATTTATTTGTTAGTCTTGGTAGGACCCAAGGATTTCAATGCTTGTATTGTTATCATTCTAGAGTCTGGTCTATTTTGAGTTAGGTTAGGCATCCCCTGGCTTGCCTCTGTGAACAGTGTCACCTCTGTGGTTTATAAATGTTTAAAATTCATTCATGAAGGTTTTGTGCATGTAGTGCATGACACCAGTTGTAAACCACTAGTGTCGCATGGGGGTTTTGCACTAGATCACTTCTGGCCTACCCGGGTCATACCTCTCCCTCCCAAGGGAGATTTTCTATATAAGGATTATATTAAAAGTATAAGACCGGGGGCTCATGGTCAAAGGTTAGTTATCTCGTGTTCCCCTATGCAATCTCTATGAAGGCTTCCATGATCATGCAACAAGTTGCTTCTTCTTCCCAACAAAAGAGGAAAGATAAGCTTGCTCACGCTCAAGGGCCTTCCTCTTCTTTCGTATCATCTACTCTCACTTTTGCTTCTCACCCTACTATGGCATCTTTGGCTCCTGCTCCATGCCTCGCATGAGAAGCCTGATGGTTCTCACATGGAGAAAAGCTAAGTGTCGGGTCCTTGAACTTCTTGTGTTGCCCATGGTTCCTAGGCCCACTGTCATAGTGGCAAGGGGAAAATTCCTTGTGGGGCTACTCCTATGTCTTTTCCTTCATAGCCTCCTACTACTTCTCAACCTACCCCTAAGGTAGAGAATAAGAAGAGGACCACTGTTGAGGCACTAATTTTTGTCTCTCTTCCCATGGTTTCTCCTTCCCCTATGCTTCCTCCCCCTACTCCTACCCAAAATCCTACCCTTCCACCAGCTACGGTTGCAAAGGATGCTTCTTTCATTGGGCAGCAACCTCCACCCTCTTCTTAGGCCGCATATCTTCTAGTGCCCATAGTCGGTGTAATCATCTTGCACGTGAGCACAAGCCAATGAAAGGCTCTCACCGCCAAACATGCAACCTCATAGAATATGGAGGGGGAGCTAATGGCCCCCATTTTGTATCCTCTTCTATTTTTTTGTCTTCTCCTATTATGCCTGCTTCAATTCTAATCACCTTTGTTCTGCTCCTAGCTCCTCTGGTAGCTACTAATGATCCTCACCCCAAAAGGGTGCAAGTCTCCATCTCTCTTCTTTTGGACCCTCCTCTGTTGATGTCACTTCTAAACATCCCTCCCTTTTCTCAACCCGTAGACATGCCAAACACCATGGTGGTGTCTACTGTGGCTTTGTCTTCTTCCTCCTTTCCTTTCGCTTCTTCTGTGGAGATTTCACATCCTCCACTAAAGTGTAATTTGGAGGAAAATCTTGCCTCCATTGGAGGTTAGAAGAAGGGATCACCTTTTTTTGGAAGGGTGATCTATTATATCTTGAATCGTCCTTGTGATGGAGGTGGCCCAGGTACGTCCCCTAAGTGTGTCACTACCCCTTTCGACGAGGTTGGCATTGGATCTCGGGTGCATCCTTCTTCTCCCACCTAGTTAAAACATGGCACTCTAGTGAAGTGCATATTTAACTTGATGGATGATATCCCACTCTGTTGTCCATCTTTCCAAGAACAATGTCCTTTACCTCACAAGAGCTTAGCAAAGAAGACCTTAAGGGGTGTTTTTCCTTGTCCCTTGTTGTAGGAAAGTTAGAGGGTACTACCCTCACTATCCCATCCTTGTAGGCCTGTCCTCCCTCCTCCTATAATGATCTGGATTGGGAGTAGGGTGGAACCTCTTCTTTATCTATAGATTAGATTGCTTATGTGTTTGTGTTCCCATGTGCTTGTTTTTATGTGTTTGTTATCCTACCTAGAGGACCTTTTATACCCTTCTAGGTGCTTGGATATAGGTCTAAAAACATTTTCATGAACTTCTTCTATATGTTGTAAATTTTGTTTTTGATAATTGGGGGTATTTAGGCCCTGTTGACCCAATTTTTATTTGATTTTTCCTTCATGTGCTATTCTTCACAATCTGAGTACTTCAAGGATTAATGAATTTTTTTCATACAATGTATTATATATATTTCTATCTATGAACAGATCTGATCTTAAACTCTCAAATCCCCTATCTCTCTTGATGTCTTCATCTATGTCTACTTCTTGATGTTGTGGTTCTTATGTGTTGTCCCTCGTGTGTGTGTGAAAACATACCAAAAATACATCTTGTCATGTGTTGTGTGCCATGACATCGTTGCCTCTCCTTTCTCTCCTTGGGATGCCATGTGCTCCTCTATATAGCACACACCATCCTAAGTGGGGGCTACCATGATTCTGATTTTTAATTTTGGTGAATTCTTTGAAAAAATATTTCCTTGGTGTTAAACCTTTTTTATAATGAATTCCTTGATGAAAGAATCCCTTATTGAAACTTGTTATTTTCCAAAACATTGAATTCTCTCAAGACTCCTAAATGAAATTTTCTTTTGAAAAGGGTATCATATGTGAAAGAATTTAAAAACTTTCCTTAGAAAAAGGAGTTCTTTTTCAAAAATGAAAAAGTCTAAAAACTTTCCTTTGAGAAGGAGTATTCTTTCCAACAAGTTCCTTAATGAAAGGATCTTTCATAAGGATTATTTGATAGAATCATTTGCAAAAAATGTGATTTTTTTCAATCAAAGTGTTCCTTTGAGTGAACCCTTTGGTTTCTTAAAGGGTAACTTCCAAAGGGACCCCTTTGAAAAATTCTCCTTCAATTATGTCCTTTGGTGTTTTGCAAGAGTTGTGTGCCTTATATCTAATATTTGATGTTTTCATGTCTAACATCGTATATCCTCGAGTCTAGCTTGGGGGAAGCCTAACTAGACCTTCCTTTTCTGTGACTATCCTACAATAGAGTTTGTAACAACTGCAACCTTACTTGACCGGTGTATCTGATCAGGCTGTGTTTGATCATGTTGGTGTGTGTGTCTTATGATTTTTTCCTAACATGTTTTGTCTACAGCCTAACATTTTTTTAGTGAGATCATAGCTTTCTTTACAGGATTGAGAACCTATGGAGCCTCTGTTGTTTTCCATAGCTTCACAAGACTAAGAACCTATGGATCCATCTTTCTCTCTTTCACATCAAGGTTATCATACGAGATTAAGAACCTATAGAGCCACCTCCTTCATGTCTAGGTGTGCTAGATCGAAGTTCAGCTTCCTCAATGGTTAAGTTATATTCTCTTCAATCTCTTTCTACTTTACCTCACATCTACACTGACACATATGCTTGCTAAAGTGGGGGAAAAATATAATGGCACAAATTTACACCTTAGGAAAATTTACCATTTATTTACCCCTGCCTTAGAAAATATAAGCCTTGTGATGCAAAATTCATAGCCGCAACCTTGTCCCTTCTACCTAGCCACATCTTTTTGCATCGATGGAGTAATTTTTGTCAACGATGCATGCGCATCACACAAACATCCATATGTCACCCTACCATCCTGACAAGATTCCTACCCCTAGGATCTACAGAACCATTATGTTTTCCATTGGTTGCAAAAAGTAGCGTCCTCTACCTCCCTTGACCAACAAAAATCAGCCTCTTGCCTCCTTTTTCCAATTCAAACTCAATTCATTGTCACTCATTCATTATTTCATTCTCTCTCACATATTTTAACACTTCACTCTCTCATTCTCACTTCACTCTTGCTTCTACATTGTTGTTCTTCTTGCCGCAAGCTCCTCAGTTGGCTCCAAAAGCATACTCTTATTGCAACACTATTGCCATCGTTGAATTTTCAAGATTCATCTTCTCTATGTGGTAGTGTCACTATATCCCTTCCACTATTGGCCTTGAGAGCTCATAGTTGGCAAGGTAATTTTTCATCTCTCTATTTTGGTTGCATCATCATGCTTATTGGATAGCATTTTAGTTGACTTTGCTTTTTATCTAGTTGTACAACTTCATTTCTACTTTCTTTACCAATTTATATATCTTGTGGCACTCTGGTTGTCTATGGAGGTGGGAACACCAAAACGGGGGTCTGACTGAGGCGAACCTCAAATACAGCCCCAACATTTTCTTATTCTTTTGTGTGTAGGTGCAACCTCGTTACTTAGAATCGGCTAGAAAATTGGATTGCCTATGAAAGGTGCATTTTCTAACTCTTCTCTATCATTTTCACATTAGAATAGCTTCGAGTATTCTTCTTATTATACTCTTTTCTTTTTATACTTTCTTTGTAAAATTGTGAAAACTCCATTAGTCGGGTCATTAGTAGGCTCTTAGCACTTTTTGTCTATTTGTTAGACCCCTATTCGTACAGGACACTAGTGCATCCCTAGAACACTAGTATGTCATGGTGAAGTTTGACTCTCACGATTTTATCCTCAAACAATGTGTTGTATGATCAATAATCTGAAACCTTTAAGGTCGACTCGCTCGGTCTCTAAAACATTTGTTTTTAGTAGAAGGAAAGTGGTGTGCTACTTTCCCTTCCTTTCCAGTCTCTCTCTCTCCCAACTTGTCAAATTGTTTGAGGTAGTTTAGGGCAGTTCATTCTTTGGGACTCTCCCATGACCTGAGGTCCTGAGGGTGACAAATCCCCCTTCTCTACATGTGGAAAATATTTATGCAATGTGCAATTATGTTATTGAAAAGAAAAAAATTCATTTCCATGTTTATGGAAACTTGTGTTATTCACTTTCTGAGTTAAAACATAGGTGAAAATTGTTGGGTAAACGTTGGGCATGTTACACTTCCAACACTTTTTCTAGAAGAACAAGAATTTGTACTTGGCTAGAAATTAAAGATATTTTTTTGTATACAATCTAAAAAAAACTTGTCCCTATGTAATTATGTGGGGTCCAATGCTGTTCTTTGTCGCTGGTCTCTAACTTTTGCTTCTATTGAGGCTATTATCCATCTCGTGGGAGTTATCGAGCGTGCAATCAATTTGCCTATGGAGAATAAGATGTTCATTTCTAGACTTTGTAACCTCCTGTGTTAAGATCTTGAAACTGATCTCAACGTGGGTGCTCTCAGCCTGCGAACGTGGGAGTTATCGAGCACAGTGCTTTGGTCGTTTAGAAAAATACCCCCAAACTAATACGCGTCGCGCGACTTCTTCCACTGGTACTCCTCCCAATACGTACCGTTAATAAAAACAAAATATCGCCAATCGAAGCAGGTGGCGTGTAAGCATATGGTCGTACATGTTACGGTGCGCACAGAAAACTTCGGAGACGTGGAGAATAGTCGACGAGAGGTGATTAAACTTCGCTATTTTTATCTCAACCTTAGCCATTTATATTTCCGATGCTTTCCCTTCTATACCAGTAAATCTTTCCTACTATACCTCCCTTATCATTTTGCAAATGTTCCTACACAAGAAAATCCTTAAGGATCCTCCTCCACCTATAAAAAATCTGTATACAGACTCTTTGGGTAATCACTCTACTCATGCAAATTCCAGTGGTTCTCTGTTTTCAGCCTGTGAAGCTCCTGCTTCATATGTATTTATTGGAGTGGCTTCTATTCTTGCACTCTTCTTAGTTTCTGTCATTTTTCTTGCATGCTCATATTGGAAAAGAATGACTGCTTTTCCCATTGTAAGATACAGAAATGGAAGTTATCGATCCGAATCTCATGGTTGCAGTACAAAGGATGAGAACGTATGGTGTGATAAAGAGGAAGAGGGCAAAGTCATGGTGATCATGGCAGGCCATGAAAAGCCCACATTTATGGCCCAAGCCACGCCCCTCCATTCACAAGACCCAAAAGTTCTGGATTTGAATTTCGTTGAAAATAACTCACTTTCTTCTCCATCTGAAATCTGAAGATGGCTTAGTATAGAAACAATATTTCTGCTTCTGCTTGGTTCATGTAAATGATTTCCTCGAAACAATGTTATAAAAGTAAAACATAAGTTTTGTTGTGAGTATGTTTTGAAACTTTAAATTACTTTGATTTTATGTTCAATGTTTTTTGTTTACATTTGAATGGAAATTTATGGGAATCTTAATTTATACCATCGAAGGCTATAGTAGATTAGTTAAAACTATTCTAATACAAATTAAGATAAATATAAAAAATAAAGGGAAAAACTCAGAAAGGAAAGGATGCATCTTGCATAATGATAAATCCGCAATGTCATTATCAAGTTATCCAAACCTTCTAACCTATTGTGAATGAGTCAGTCTTCATACAGTTATCTAACAGGAGTTATGTGATCTTCTGAGAGAAGATACAAAGAAGTATTATTTTTTGCACATCTACACATGAGTCAACATTCCAAGTTTGTTGATGAATATTTCCACCCAAAGCACCATGCAGACGCAAAAGTAACGAAGAACTATGATGCCTGTAGTCTCCCCTTGATTTTTCTTGCCAAGTTTCATGTTTTCTCTGAAGTTGGTTATGTTTGCTCATAAAAACTTGTGTTTAACTTACTTGGGTGATACCGTCGATTAACTAAGTGATTTTCTTCAAACCATTGCGGTGAGTCGTATAGTCATTGGGAAATCTCTAAAGTGCCATGACATATTAATTAACTACCATTGTGATTTTGAAACTTTAGTAATCAATGACTTTGACCAGATATCCAAAAGTATTGGAATGTTGATCATTTCTTTTTCCATTTTATCTTTTAGCCTTCCCTTCACCTCTAGAAGTTTCTTATCATATCCATGTTAGTGTGAGAATTCATTTTAAATTTTTTCATCCATTATCTCTTACCTTATATTTAGCCTTCCCTTCACCTCTCATAAGTATAGAAATTTCTTATCATGTCTATGTTAGTGTTAGTGTGAGAACTCATTTTACATGTCTTCTCCCATTATCTCTTACCTTATCTTTTAGCCTTACCTTCACTTCTCGTAAGAAGTTTCTTTATCATGTCTATGTTAGTGTGAGAACTTATTTTACATTCCTTCTCCCATTATCTCTTATCCTATCGTTTAGCCTTCCATTCACCTCTCATAACTCTAGAAGTTTCTTATCATGCCTATGTTAGTGTGAGAAAAGTTTCTTATCATGTCTATATTAGTGTGAAAACACATGTTATATTTCTTTCATAAAGAAGGATTCCACATCTAACGATTTATGCTTTAACCATTCCCAATAGAGCTCTTCTCACCATGCCTTTTCTAGGTTCAATTAATTATTTGCATCAAAAATTTCAAAAATCACTAGTTTACATCATCTTCAAATTCTTAATAAATTAATTCTTATAAGTAACAGAAAAGTAAAAAATTGATTAAAAATATTGATTTCCAAGTCTTTCTTAGATCAAAAAGTGAAACACGGTAATAGCCTATTCCATAATAGTGTGTCTCACTTTTTGATCTAAATAAGAATTTGAAATCAGTATTTTTATTTGAATTTTTACTTTTGTGACCACTTATAAGAAGTAATCTATTAGGGATTTGAAGGGGATGTAAACTAGTGATTTTTGAAATTTTATCATTTACCTCATTTTAAGTATTTTTAATAGTTTATATTTTTTATACTTATACTATTTTTTATAGTGTTTTTAAAGAGTGGCATTTATTTTATAGCATATATTTTTTATTAGAAATAAAATAAATTCACAATTTCTTAAAAATAGATAATTAACACTAATATCTAGTACATGCATTTTTTAATAATTCTTTTACATATTTTATTTATGATTAAATTATTTATTTACATTAATTATAAATTAAAGTAATTTTATTTCATAAAGCATATTTCTTTATATTTCTTTATTAAAACATGGACATCACTACAAAGTGCAAACTTTTTTTAAGCTTTCTTTTTTTCATGTATATTTCAAAAGAGACATTTCTATCCACTAAAAATAGAAAAATAGTATCCTAATTAAATAAAATATATCATAGATATACTTTTCAAAAATATTACTCAAAGGCATACAATCCTAAGAAAAATCATGTCATGGTCACACAATTTGATGGTCTCGGTCTAGCATCAAAACATAAATTTATTTTTTTTAAATTATGACTAGGAGGAGAATGAAATCAAAAGGATGTTTGAATGCAGATAGATTTTGATGCACGAGCATCCCTGGTTGTAAAGAAATCTTGTATCAACCAAAAACATTTCTTTTCTTTTGATTTATTTTGTAGTTGTCTCAGAAGTTTCTTTCGCATTTTACCACGTTGTCATTTCTCAACTTGTTGAGAAAATATATTAGTTGTAAATGAGGTCATTTGCGACATATCCAAATTTCTGGAGATTTGCATTCATTTGTCAAAATTTATCACTCTCAAAATTTCACTATCAATCCTTAAACAGAGCATTCAAGGCCGACCTAGCTCAAATTGGTTAAGCAGACCTTTTTCAGAATGTGCAAATCTTAATGAAACATCATTCAGGAATTTTAGGTCTAAGGGAAATTTCATGGAGATCCATAATTCATTTCATTTACCAATGGGTTATCTTTTCATATTTGAGGTTGACCTACACGTTTGATCTTGCATTGGGTTTGTAAACCCTCAAGGCCAACACAAATCATAATTGGGGCTCAAAATTCATGTTTAAGATCATTTTTAATCCTTTAGAAGGTAGCCAGTAGTTAGGAAGTTTGTATATAGAAAATATTTCAAGTTGTCCTGGTCAGACTATATTAAGGCCTAGTGTCAATTGTAATATTTGAATGCCCTTGCAACAAGCCTATTGTAATGTCCCCATTTTAGCCATACACTCTTCTATGTCTGATAGCCTATTTTTTGAAGCACGTAGGCTAGTCAGAAGTGGAAATTCAAGTTTCCTATTTTGTAGGAGGTTTCCAGGATGAGCTTTTGATGGTTTACATGTGAGAGTTTTTTATGCATGTCTGGTGGAGCTTTTTGAATTTTTAGAGAGCTTTGGGATGAGGTAACATGCATGACAAGAAAATGGCATGCATTTCTGGTAGATACTTGACATGCGAGAAAGGTTTATGGATTCCTTTTGCATTTTTAGAGAGCTTCATAGTGGTGTGGCATGCAACTGAAACATGTGACTTTTCCAAACTTATTATTATTAGCAAGTTGTGACGGCTACTCAGAATATGGTTAAAATGAATTTGGTTACACATATTATTTTTAGCAGTATGCTATTTACAGTAAGTGTTATTTAAATAGTAGGGTTTTAGCAGGCCAGTTCAAAGGCTATTTCTAGCAGGCCAATTTGAGCAGTTGGTCTCCCACACTCTTGGAGCTATTTTGGTAAATTTAGCATTTTGGTGAAATATTTGGCTAAGGAATGGAGGATGCCTATTTTGGTGAGAAAATATTTCCTTTGCAAAAGTGGACAAAATCATAAGAGGAAATATTTAAGTTACAAATAATGTTTTTATAAGTGAAATATTGCTAAGGGGAAAATATTTAAGTGATTATAATGTTTATTTTCACTTATATCTTGGTGGATGCCTAGAGGGAGAGATAAGTGTTATTTATTAAAATATTTCACTTGTTATTTGGGACGCCTAAGTTATGTTTTATTGGCATTTTTAATAAAGTCGTATTTCTCTCATGTGGGATGATTTGGAGGAGGCTAATGAAACTCAAATGAAAATTGAGAATGGTGAATTAGGATTTCAGTTTGGAAGCCCTAACTGGAGGGAAAGACATTTTGAATTTGTGGAGTTATAAATGAGAGTGTTGGGATTCATTGTTGGTATACATGAAGAAAATATACTGAAGTGCTACCGAAATGGAGACTCACTTGCTTTGAGGAATGCATACCTCCTAGCAATCTTGGTTTCTTGCTTGAGAGATAGCAACTAGCTCAGATAAAGGGTTGTTCTTTACACTGAAGAATAGATTGAGCTTATTGTGATGAAGATGTTTGAAGTTTCGTGAAATTTAATGGTTTTGTTAGTTTATAGGTTACTGGTTATTATAGTGTTGAAAGAGATTTTCAATCATAAATCTTGGTGTGATTTTTATTTGCTTCTGGGTAGTTGGTCATTTTTTTTCTATGGCTTAGGCATCTGTTTTTTCTAGGTTTCATAATTTTTAGTGGATTCTATGATTTTATCTTACTGGTCGCCCCTCCTGGGAGGTCGTACCATGCCTGGAAGTGTCTTGGGATTCATGCATAAATTATTGGTAGGTGTTGGATGCAGTTTATTCATCTAGACTTGGTCACCTTCTCCTTAGGTTTCATTTGTAGCTTGTTTCATGTCAATCAGAAGAGTTTTGGAGGAGTTAGGAGCATTTAGGTGTGTTTCAATCTTGTTGGTTTGCATTTTCTGAGTGCTATTTTTCTATATCATATTATAGAAGTTCTAATTTTGGGTTGGTTTTTCATAATTGGGAGGCTTGTGAAGTTTGGAGAAACATATAATACCATTTGCAAAGGATTGGATAGCTTATTCACTTGTAATTTGCATATTACTTTCATTGTAAGGTTGAAATTTGTAGTACTGATTTAATCATTTTATATTTTTTCATTTTATATTTAATTCCCACTATTAGTGGAAGGGAAAGGCCTCGCCGTCCATTTACTTTTAGCTTTTCATTTTGTACTGCCCACTGAACAAGCGGAAGGGGTCGGCAAGCCACCCAACTCTTACTTCTATACTTGCATTACTCATCATGTTGATCGATTGAGTCGTCAAACTACTCCCATTGAATAAGAGATCGAGTTGTATATGTTGGAAATAGGATGCCATTTAATTTCAATCCTAAACATTATTTATTTCATGTATCTCGTAAGTCCTTGGTAAGTGTTCCCCAACACTAGGATTAGAAAGAGATTAATATTGAATGAAATAATCATGTTAATTGACATTTGTAATTAAATATAAATGTTAGGAGCATGTGAGGGTGTCCAATATGAGTTCCTAAATAATAGGGGCACATGGGGTGCCCAAATGGAAGGTGGAACCCACCTTGAATTAAGTTAACTATTTGGAGTAAAAGATAACACTTATGTAATGCATTTAAAGATCCTAGAAGTTAGGGATTGATGTTTACATGCATGAAGTTCAAATCAATTAAGTTCAGTATTAGTTCAGTTCAATTCAATTTAGTTATGGTTCAGTTATCTTTAGTTAGTTTTAGTTGAATGCTAGTTGACTTCAGTTAACTTGGAATGCATGACTAATGACTTGAGTTGCATAACAGATAACAAGTGACTACTTTTAGTTAACAGGGGATGAACATTTTTGCAGGAATGGTGGAGAGATATGTTTCAGTTCATAGAGAATGACTTGGACCCACCTCGGGTGCCCAAGTTGGCTTCTTGGAGTTAACACTTTTGCATGCTAAGATATTTCAGAAGGCTAAGTTAAGTGGGCCCATTCTTGGGCGCCAACTTTGATGATAATCTTTGAAGATATCTATGGAATAAAGGTTGAGTTATGACTTTAGTTTGGGATGCCCAAATGGATGAAGCACATGTTTTGACATTGCTCTTCATGGTAGAACTCTACTTGCAAAAGATAGGTGTACCTTTTGTGAGATAGGGATTGAGCTTTGTAATTGTAACTCTTTGGAGTTTACAAAGTTGATTATTGCCTATTTATCTTAAGCAAATTGAAGATAGTTTGTATTAGTTTTTATTGCAGGTTGTGAAGAAAATTTGTTGAAGGAAAAAGAAGAATCTCAAGCAAGGATTGGAATTATTGTAATCTTATTCTGAGATTAAATAATACATTGATTCTTGGTGGAGTTTTTTCCCGAAAGGGTTTCTCCACAGTATATGTTGTGTATCTTCTAATATCATGTCTAATTATTCTACAACCTTCTATCTTCATTCTACAAATGGTAAAATGAATTAATCAAATTAATCACCCACAAAGAATCTGTAACAAAGAATACATATTTAGATCAACAATCATAAATTTTTACAAAGTATTAAGCTACATAAACACCTTAATTTCTAATAGCATAAGCTTGGTATTTTCAGCATTTCAATTTATTTGGTAATGATCCTCGATGCCATATGCTATCACCTCACCCATCATTTGGATCTTGGTGAACATTCTTGGTGTAGGGTTACTTTTTCAACTGGTTTTGGTTTTTCTAACACTGACGCATGAAGTTGTTGATGTGAAAAATTGATTTTGGGGATATTTCAATGCTATCAAAGCCAAGATCCTTCCATCCTATGAAAAAATAGAGCTCGGTTATCTAATGAGTGATGTAGAGAAATCAAATTCTACACCAGAGGTCATAACTCAATTTCAGTTTTTAGAAGTTTTGAAGATGTTACAATTTCTAAAGTTTAGAAACCATGAGAAGTTGAATTTGATTATGGCTGCTGAAGAAGAAAGAAGATTGGGAAGGTCACTTTCCATTGCAAGTACAAGGATCAATGAAGAATGTTATAAAAGAGGTGAAGAAGTGGGTTTATTATCAGAGTTGGAACAATGTTTGAGCCAAGTCCAACAATCACCTACTAAATTCTTGAAGAAGGCATTATCTCCTACAATAACCTCTTTGATTCATCCCTATTGGATAGGGCATCGAGATGAAGAAATAAGTTTGTTGGTTACTTCATGCTTTAGTGAAGTTATGAGGATTCTAGCACCTTTGATGCTTTATGATGATGAAATTATGAAGAAGACTCTTCATATGATTGTAGAGAGTTTCCAAGATCTTTATGAAACCATTAGTAGTCAAATTCCTAGAAGAGCTACTATTTTAAAGACATTTTCAGATCTCAAGATGAGTATCTTGCTAATAGACTTGGAAATGAAAATTTAGATTTATCACTTGTTTCACTACCTCTTCATATCCACTTGGAGTGAACAAGAGGAGAATGTTATTGCAACTGTAAATAATATTCTTGTTCTCACTATTAAAGAGTTTGATGAAATTCCACTAAATGTCCAATCTCTTTGATGCATATGAATGTGAAGATTTAAGGTTTCTCCTATTGTTGATATGTTGATTAATGAATTATTTAATCAATGTGAGGAGAAATTGAAGCCACTTTTGAAGAAGATAGAGCGGGTGAAGGAGAATTTTGAAGAAGAAATAAAAAGAATGATGAAAATTCTAAAGATTATATATCAGAATATTTGATTACATCTTCAGATTTGCAAATGTCCATGCATTCCTTAGAAGAGTGCAATGTGGCAAAATAAATTTCAAAATCACATGAAGAATTTGGGCATCCTTTAGAAGAATGTAATGTGGCAGCAAAAGTTTTGGAATCTCATGAGGTATCCATGCCTCCTACAAAGGAGAGCAGTGAATCATCATTAGCTAAGGAGACTCATGATGAAGGTTCAAGAGTTGAACCTACAGATACCGATAATATGTCTACAGTTGAAGATATCCTACTAGCCAATGAATTTCTTCTACATCTCTGTAGTTTAGGAGGATTTTGGTTGGAACAACAAGAAAAGACTAAGAAGGTAGAAGTGGAAAATTCTTCCATCAAAAATGATGAATCATGCATTGAGGAAGACATTGAGGGAGTCATTTCTAGTAGCCACAAACTGTCTAAAATTTCTTTGCTTGAATCCAATCAAAACCAAAGAGCTAATGACCTTGAAATCATTATTGATGAAATGAGAAGTAGTGTTCAACAGATGTGTGACAGTCTAAGGCATACAACTGATATGATTTTGATTTCTTCTTTTTCCCTTGCAACACTTCATCAACTCAACTGATGTGTGAATGGTGCAATCAAAACTCATTGACTATTGAAAAGAAGATTCAAGTTTTATCCAAGTTGGATGATATTCATTAGTGTGTGTAAAATCTGATCTACAGAGTATCAAGGAATCAAGATGAATGACATATACCTCTTGTTGATTTGAAGTCAATTAGGTAAGTCATGGAAGATATCATTTAAAAAATTCTTTTGAACATCATTGGTGAGAAGGATAGGGTTGCTAAGGTTGTTGATCAAGCTTTGGAATGGAATCAGCAAATGAAAGCTAAATTGCTTGAAATTGAAAAGGCCTTAAGAGAAGTTGAAGAGTAAATCATTGCTAGTCACTATTTCAAGGAACGAGAAGATAGAAAGAGAGATGAAGAAATTCAAGAAGACCTTGATGAGCTTGATCTCATACAAGAGACTTTTGACTTGAATCATTGTCCTAAAAGAATGGGGAATTCAAATTTGCATCAGCATTTCTTTCAGGTTTATGATAATCTATTATTTGAGGTTGGTGCTAATGAGTTTCATGAGAATCCCTTTTTTCAGATTTATGAGGAAATCTCATTAGGCACTAATGTTGAAGGGAGGAATTCTAGCACTTCTTCTAGCAGTGGAATGATGATACATGAGTTGCATAATGATGTCTTTACTATTGTTCCTAGTCCATCCACTCTTCAAGGGATGGAAAATCAAGAATCAAGGAGGAATGAAGTCATTATTCTTGACTGGAAACAAAGAGTTGATTGGCATTTTGATGGAGATTTTATTCATTATCTAATGTGGATGTTTCTCAGATTCCTATTAGACTTTATGCTTGCACCATCTTCTTAAAGAGTAACTAATTTCATAATGGAGTTTGATAAAAGGTTCATTGAATCTTTCCAACAATTCTTGTCTCATGATTTTGAATTTAATTTTTTCACTGAATTCATATTTGTTGAATAATTTTTTGGAGTTTCAAGAAGTAATGATTCAAATAGAATGTATTTATCAAAGTGTTCTAGTCAAAGTAATTCTCCATCTGTGAAATGGTTCCTCTTTACTTATGATTTGGAATCCTTGTATCAACTTTCATTTGATGTTAATCATTATATGTGAAAATAATGTATGTTGGAATGATAAGCCTCAAATTTTCAATTCTATGGGTTTTGTTACCTTCTTTATCAGCCATTTGATGATTATTTATGATCATCAATTGGAGGTTTAGAGAGGAAGTTGAAGCAAAGAATGGTTCTTTGTTGTAATGGAGCTTTTAGAGTGGGTGTTTCCAGCTTTTTTTTAAGCAGATTGGTCAAAGAGAATGTGGATTTTCAGTATTGCAGCAACTATTCATTTCCTTGCTTGTTGAATTCTCTTAAATCTAATGTTGAGTCATTCATTTTTCACTTGGTGGGCAGCTAGTACACTCATATTTTCACTACATAATCTCTTTCCAAAGATGATTTTTGGCCTCAAATGAGAGAAATGGTGGTTCAAACAAAGTAGAATTAGCTCTTGGATAGAGATTGTGCTCATTCTAGTGGCTATCTTTGTACATTTTCTTGTACAAATGTTTGGGGCAGTGAACCATTGCTCGGTTGGGTTTGGTATTTTGAGACTCTTGAAGAGAAATTTTTGAAAATTGTTGGGAGTCTTCTTGGATATATTAGTATTGTTTAGAAGAGGCATTGTACATCTTTGAGGAGTTTTGAGGATGCAACTGCCATGACTTTAAAAAGAGCTATTTTTTCCTTTGCAAATAGTTGTGATGGAGACATTCTTGTTGTTGTGACTCTATTTGATGCTTTGAGGAGTTATGTTGATGAGAATATTTTTGAGTTGATTAGATTACTCTTCTTTGTTCTCAGAATGGTGATAGTCATTAACATTGTAGATGTTAATTCCTCATAGTTTATTGGGGCATGAGATGTTGTTAGATTTTGATTCCAATCTTTCCATGTTTCTTAGTTTGAATTTTAGGCATGTTAACTCTTTGAGGTTGTAGGGAAGATTAATGTAATTTTGGTATAATGGCTTCATTTGTATGATCAAAGTGGAGCAACATCAGCATGGTGGGTATTTTCAAAGATGGACATGGGACTCTGGGATCCTATATGTTTTGGTGGGATCAATTTGGAGTGTAGTGGCATTACTTGAGGACAAGCAATTTTGGGAAGGGCGGACCGTAATGTCCCCATTTTAGCCATACGCTCTTCTGTGTTTGATAGCCTATTTCCAAAAGCTTATAGGCTAGTCAAAGGTGGAAATTACCTAGTTTCCTATTTTGTAGGAGGTTTCTAATGAGCTTTAGATGGTTTGCATGTGAGAGTTTTTGATGCATGTATAGTGGAGCTTTTTGGGTCTTTGGAGAGCTCAAGATGAGATAACATGCATGACAAGAAAATGACATGCATTTCTGGAAGATACTTTGCATGCGAGTAAGGTTTTTGGATTCCTTATGGGGTTTTAGAGAGCTTTGTAGTGGTGTGACATGCAACTGAAATAGGTAACTTTTCTAGACTTACTATTTTAAAGAAGTTGTGGTGGCTGCTCAAAATATGGTTAAAATGCATTTAGATACACTTACTATTTTTAGTAGTATGCTATTTATAGTAAGTGCTATTTTTAGTAGTGTTATTTTTAGCAAGGTTTCAGTAGGCCAGTTTGAGCAATTGGTCTCTCGCACTCTTGGAGCTATTTTGGTAAATTCAACATTTTGATGAAATATTTGGCTAAGGCATGGAGGACGCCTAGTTTGGTGAGAAAATATTTTTAAGTGAAAATATTTCCTTTGCAAAAGTGGAGGAATTCATAAGAGGAATATTTAAGCTGCAAATAATGTTTTTATAAGTGAAATATTGCTAAGGGGAAAATATTTAAGTGATTATAATGTTTATTTTCACTTATATCTTTGGTGGACGTCTAGTGGGAGAGATAAGTTGTTTTTTATTAAAATATTTCACTTATTATTTGGGACGCCTAACTTACATTTTATTGGAATTTTTAATAAAGTTGTATTTATCTCATGTGGGACAATTTGGAGGTGGATAATGAAACTCAAATGAAAATTGAGAATGGTGAATTTGGATTTCAGTTTGGGTGCCCTAACTGGAGGGAAAGACATTTTGAATTTGTGAAGTTATAATTAAGAGTGTTGGGCTTCATTTTTGGCATACACGAAGAAAATATAATGAAGTGTTGCTGAAATGGAGACTCACTTGCTTTGAGGAATGCATACCTCCTAGCAATCTTGGTTTCTTGCTTGAGAGATAGCAACTAGCTAAGATAAAGGGTTATTCTTTACACTAAAGAATAGATGGAGCTTATTGTGATGAAGATGTTTGAAGTTTTTGAAGTTTTGATGTTTTTGTTAGTTTATAGGTTACTGGTTATTGTAGTGTTGAAAGATATTTTCAATCATAAGTCTTGGTGTGATTTTTATTTTCTTCTAGGTAGTTGCTCATTTTTTTTATATGGCCTAGGCGTCCCTTTTTGCTAGGTTTCATAATTTTTAGTAGAGTCTATGATTTTATCTTGCTAGTCACCCCTCTTGGGAGGCCATACCATGCCTAAGAGTGTCTTGGGTTTCGTGCATAAATTATTGGAGGGGTGTTGGATGTAATTTATTCATCTAGACTTGGTCACCTTCTCCATAGGTTTCATTTGCAACTTTTTTCATGTTAATTAGAAGAGTTTTGGAGGAGTTAGGATCATTTAGGTGTGTTTTAGTCTTGTTGGTTTGAATTTTTTGAGTGTTGGTTTTCTATATCAGATTGTAGAAGTTTTGGTTTGGGGTTGGTTTTTCATAATTGGGAGGCTTGTGAAGTTTGGAGAAACATATAATATCATTTGCAGAGAATTGGACAACTTGCTCACTTGTAATTTGTAGATTACTTTCATTATAAGGCTAAAATCAGTAGTACTAATTTAGTCATTTAATATTTCTACACTTTATATTGTAATTCCCACTATTAGTAGAAGGGACAGGTCTCGTCGTCCATTTACTTTTAGCTTTTCATTTATGTACTACCTATTGAACATGCGGAAGGGGTTAGCAAGCTACCCAACTCTTACTTTATGTACTTGTATTACTCATCATGTTGATCAGCTGAGTTGTCAAACTACTCCCATTGAAAAAGTGGTCAAGTTGCATAAGCTTTGTATTTCCAACATTTCAATTTATTTGCTAACAATCCCTAGTGCCATATGTTATCACCTCGCCCATCATTGGGATCTTGGTGAAAATTCTTGGTGTAGGGTTACTTTCTCAGCTGGTTTTGGTTTTGCTAACACTGACAAGTGAAGTTGTTGATGTGAAAAATTGAAAAAAATGTTGGGGGATATTTCACCTATGAACCCTAGTTATTACACATGTGAGGCATATGATGCATGTAAGGCTGCAAGTTATTGAATCAATGATAATTCATGTTCACTGAGCATTTCTTATGTTATTTCCATTGTATTGAACTCTAAGCTAGACATGGTTGGATAGCCCTTTTTGGATCCTCCATCTGTGACTGCACCAAGTGTTATCAAAGCAAGTTTGTGAGTCCTGATAAGTTATCCCTTGTGGTAAATAAATCACCGACCCAAGGTATACTGCATGTGTTTTCAACCATTCACCAATTGTGAGGTAGTTGAAGCCCTTGTATTCATATCATCAAATTGAGGCAATTACATTGGATCCAAAGAGAGAGATGCCACTGAGGAGAGCAATGAGAGTTTGATTGGATGTTGTAGAAGAAGATAGGAGAGGTCTAAACCCTAGACATACGGATGAAAGTGATGATGATAAATTATATGATGATACAAAACATAATGAAGAAACCCTAGAAGAAGAAGAAGATTTGGATTAGGTGAAGATGTTGAAAGATATTTCTAAGATTGGTAAGAGACCTAGAATTGAAATCCAAATATATGTGGGAAATTTAAACCTTGAGGAATTGAAGTGGATCAATTATATGGAGGAATACTTTGAGTATGAAGAAATTGAAGATCTCGAAAGAGTGAGATTCGTAAAAACTAAGTTGAAAGGTCATGTTTCTATATGGTGGAAAGAAGTTCAGTTGGATAGAAATAGGAGAGGAAATGATAAAATCAAAAAGTGGAATAAAATGGTGACAAAGTTGATGAATCAATTTATACCTATCAATTATGAGCTTGAAATGTTAAAAGATTACAAAACTCGAGGAAAAAGGATAAATCTATGAAAGAGTATACTGAAGAATTTACAAGATGATCATCAAAGGTGGACATAGTGAAGCAAGCAAAGAGAAGGTTGTGTGGTACATCAATGGATTGAGAGAAAACATCCAAGAAGAGTTGAGCCTAGTAAAGATGGCATCAATTGAAGAATCATACCAATTTGTGTTGAAGGTAGAGGAGAAGCTAAACAAGAATTTTGAAAAAGGGAAAAGAAGTGCAAGAGGAAGATTACAAATAAGCAGATCACAATCCAGAGAAAGAAGACCATATGCAGATCAAAATAAGGATGGAAAACCCTACTGCATTGAAGAGAAGGATAATAATTCATACTGTAGAGGAAGAGATGACATAAATTTCTATCACAGTGATAGAGGAGATCATAATTCATACCGTAGTGATGGATATAGGAGAGATGAAGGAAATTTTGAGAAGAGACCATTCAAAGGAAGCTATTTCAAGTTTGGAGGTGAAGGGCTTAGAATGTTTGAATTCCGTAAGGGAAGCACTAGTAAGAGAACTGAGAATACTGGAAGAACAACTTATATGGATGAAGAACCTTTTGGATCCCCTAATTCAATTGGAAAACCAAAGAAAGGTAATTAATTAGTAATGAGAAGAGCTTTGATGCATGAAGAAGTGATTGAAGAACCACTACAAAGAAATAATTTTTTTACGACAAGATGTAAGTCCAAAGGATAGGAATGTAAAGTCATCATTGATAGTGGTATTATAGATAATTTAATTTCAGAATAGATGGTAACCAAATTGAATTTGAAAATATTAAAACATCCAAAGCCCTATAAGATAGCACGGATTCAGGATGAGCATAAGATCTTGGTATGTGAGTGGTGTTTGGTGAAATTTCATATAGGATCAAATAATGATGAAGTGTTGCGTGATATTATGTCCACGGATTCATGTCATTTACTATTAGGAAGACAATGAAAATATGATAGTAAATAGATTCATGATGGAAGGAAGAATACTTATACTATAACATTAAATGGCAAGAGAGCTATATTGATACCTTTGGGAGAAGAGGACTAGAAGGAAGTTTGTAGTACTACCAGTCTATGTTTGGTAGATGGAAGGAAGTTTTTGGAAGGATTGGGTCATGAGAACATTTTTTTTACATTGATTCCAAAGAATTGCATTGATCAAGAATCAGAAAATTCTTCCACAAATGAGAAAATCCACCGCATACCCAAGTAGCAAAACTATTGATAGAGTATGAATATATCATATCAAAGAATGTACCAGATGGTTTGTCACTATTCTGATGCATTAGTCATCATATAGATCTACTACCAGGAGAAACTTTTCCTAACAAAGAGGCACATTGGATGACACCTACAAAAAATTTGGAGCTAAACTGACATATACAAGAGTTGTTGAAGAAAGGATTGATCAGAGAAAGCCTAAGCCCATGTGTGGTACCTACTATAATAGCACCAAAGAAATATGGAGAATGTAGGATGTATATAGACTCAAGAAAAATCAATAGGATCATTGTCAAGTATAGATTCCCATTTCCAAGGATGAATGACATTATAGATTGTTTGAGTGGAGCACAATATTTCACAAAGATTGACCTAAAGAGTGGATATCATAAAATCAAAATTAGAGAAGGAGATGAATGGAAGATTGTAATTAAGAAAAATTATGAAGTATTGTACGTGTGGTTAGGAATGCATTTTGGATTGACCAATGCACCTAGCACTTTCATTAGGTTGATTAATGAATTATTGCAACAATTCTTGGGTAAGTTTGTCATTGTTTACTTGGATGATATTCTCAATTTCAATAATACTAGAGAAGAACATTTTTGGCACATCAGACAAGTATTGCAGAGGTTGAGGGAGAAGAAGTTGTTGATAAACATCAAGAAGTGTAGCCTTATGAAGACAGAGTTGATATACATTGGTTTTTTCATTTCTATTGAAGAATTGAAGATGGACCCTGAGAAGGTTAGAGAAATTTTGGAGTGGCCTACACCGTTGAGCATTGGAGAGGTAAGATCATTCCATGGATTGGAAATTTTCTACCATAAACTCATAAGGATCTTTAGTAGTGTTTGCACACCTATGATAGAAACTATGAGAAGAGATAGGAAATATTTTTAAGTGGACATTTGGAGCACAAAGAAGTTTTGAATTACTTAAGAAAAAGGTGATAGAGCAACCAGTGTTAGCATTTTCATATTTTGATAAAGTATTTCAAGTTGATTGTGATGCCAATAGAAACACAATAGGCGCATTGTTGACTCAAGAAGGAAGATCCATAGCTAGTTTCCATGAGAAGTTGAACAATTCCAAAAGGAGATATTCAATTTATGATAAGGAATTTTATGCCATGATTCAAGCCTTGAATAAGTGGAGACATTATTTATTGCCTAAGGATTTTTTTGTTGTATACTGATCATCAAGCCTTGCTATATAATTTGAATATTCAAGATAAGATTAATTGGAGAAATATGAGATGCATTGAGTTCTTTTAGAGTTATACATTTGTGTTGAAGAATAGGAGTGGTAAGTCAAATAAAGTTGCAGATGCATTTAGTGGAAGAAGGAATTTGTTGAAAAAGATGAAGGTAGAAGTACTAGGTTTTGAGGAATTGAAACATATGTATGAGGATGATCCAAATTTTGTTGATGTTTTCCATGCATGTAAGGAACTAGTAGTGGAAAGTAAGATTCAAAGGTTGGACAATTTCATTTAGGATGCTATGTTGTTCAAAGGAAATCAGTTGTGTATTCCAAGGAGTTTGATGAGGGAGAATTTGATTAAGGAGAAGCATAGTGGAGGAATAGAAGGACATTTTGGAGTGGATAAGATAGTATCTTTGGTGATTGAACACTATTTTTGGCCATAGATATATAAGGATGTCAGGAAGTATGTTCAGAGTTGCAGAATTTATCAAGTAGCAAAAGGGAGTAGTTAGAATATTGGATTGTACAAAACTTTTGCAATATTGGAGAGACCTTGGGAAGATATAAGCATGGATTTTATATTGGGATTACCAAGGACACACAAAAGGTATGATTCTATAATGGTAGCAATGGATATATTTTCTAAGATGACACATTTTATTCCTTGCAAAAAGACTAATGATGTTGTGCATGTTGTTGACTTATTTTTCAAGGATATTGTGAGATTGTATGGATAACCTAAGAGTATAGTTTTAGACAGGGACACCAAGTTCATTGGATACTTTTGGAGGAAATTATGGAAGAAGATGAAGATAGACTTGAAGTTTAGTTCAACATATCACCCACAAACCGATGGACAAACAGAGGTAGTAAACAAAAGTTTGGGTAAATTATTAAGATGTTTGGTTGGAGACAAAGCAAGAAATTGGGACATAGTTCTATTGCAAGAAATGTTTTCATACAATTTAATTTAGTAAACTAGAGCATAGGAAAGACACCATTTGTAAGACCCTATCCCTTGTGTCCTTGATGATCCTATTAGTTGTTGATGGTTTATATACTATATTCTATGTTCTTGTGTGTTGGATAGTAAATATGAGTGATGGTTCTTGAGCTACACCATGAAGATGTTCATATTCTTGATTAATCATATCTAACAGTAGTTGTGAATTCTTGTGGTAGACAAATGAGTTCCATTCTTTGTCTACATAAATATGTAATGATCAAGATGCTCAGTTATTGGTAATATTATTACATGTATATTAAGTGGATTACATTATGTTAGGTGATTGCATATCATAGATGTGAATGGGTGTGATTATGAAGACAATTATTGATATTCAATATTACTTTTAGTGGTATGCATTATAATTTAAGTATTATACTACATCTCTGGTGATATTTTGATAATAGATGGTATTCACTCAATTGTTCCTTGACTCTATAATAGGTATCATATGAGTAAGGAGTGTTACTGTGTAGATGATCAATGGATCTAATTTTCTAGTTGATTATTATTCTTGGAATATTTCATTCATAAGTCATTTGTTTTAATTATTATTAATCATGATTAATACTAACACCCTTTCTTGCTTGAGTAAACAAGTTAAAAAATTGGTCAATATTGATAGGGGGTCACATATAGCTACTTTCTTTATTGTATCCTTGTGAAATATTAGTCTTGTCATGGGAATGTGATTTAACCTTGCTTTGTGTGGTATGGGTTGTGTGTATGTGAGAGTTGTTTTATTAGTCCCTTGATTCACTTTATTAATATGGTCACTTATTTTATGTTTTATGAAGTCCTTATGTGGTCTTAATTGTTTAAACATTTTCCTAGGTGATAGGTTTATGGGGTAGGGGTATTTTTATTCCATAAAACCCCTTTAATAAAGTCTAAAACCCACTCTGATTACTCACTTATGAAAAGTGACGAAAATTGGAGTTGAAAGGATGGTTGGGAAGTTGAAAAGTAGGTTGTCTTTTCCCCTTCCATTTATTCTTTCTATGTGTGTGGAGGAGGGGGTTTTCTCTCTCTCTTTTTTTGGATTGAACTCTTGAGTTCATGTATGGTTTTCATTCTTCATTTTTTAGTTATTTCCATGGTTGTGAAGAGGAAGGAGCAATGAAAGAGATTTTTTGGAGAGATTTTTCCACAAGTTGGATAGAAATATTTCTTGGTGAGGTCTAACCTTTTAGTTATTTATCTTGTTGATTTGTAATGAGTTTGTTGTGTTGATCTTGCTTATAAAAAATATATGTGAAATTTTATGTTTAATCTCTTGTGTGGCTGATAGCAGTGTTTTGGGTTTTTCATTGGTTGAGTATTCCATCTTGTTTAGTTTAATTTCATTATACCCTTTTTGTGTGTTAAAATAAAGAAATATGAATGCAAGATGTTGTGATGTACAAAGTATATAAAGTGTAAACTTGTCTAGGAATCCTTGTGATTAGTGGATTTAATGTGTCAAGTTTAGTAATGTGGATGTTATATGTTACAATTTGGTTGTGGATCCTATGTGGAAAGTATTTTGTGGAAGTGCTATGTCACCCTAGCTCAAGAGTGGATTGAATCTCAATCCTATGGTTTGGTAGAGAGCCCATTGGCCAATCTTATTTTTTTCTTCCTTGTGGATATTTTTATTTCAGGTACATGTGCTAAAAGAGAAATATTACCTTGGGACTTTCAACGTATGGATATCAAGAGAGAATCATATTGGTCTTGTGAGGGTTTGCAAAGTTATTAAGAACCTATGAATATTTTGTCATTTAGAGTTCAATTATGGTTGAAGGTGTTATACTATATTTGTTAAAATGGAATAAGGAGGATAAAGGTTAGTTGATTTTATCTTGTAGGATTTTAAAATTCAAAGGATAATATTAACTTAGAAAAATCCAATTTTTGATGGGATATTTTGTGTATAGGAAGTTGTTATGTAAATGTTTAATACATACATTTTCCAGCTATATTTAATTTTATTTTATTAAATTCTCTAATGTATATTCTATGGTATTTATTCTATATAAATAATCAATAATATGTTTAGAAAACAATATCAAAGACTTATCTTATCCCACTTAATTAATCAATTGTTGAGATTACAATGTTGTTGCCCTTATGCCAAACAATAATCTATTTAAAAGTAGTTTTGCATATTTAATCATAAGAATTGTTAAACATACCATTGAAATATATAATTTGATGGAGTTTTCAATTATTATTCT
>VDFB02028772.1:0-29529 GCA_007258455.2 Sequoia sempervirens
AATAAAATTGAGACTTTTCAACCTTATCAATTTGAAGGTCCTTTCAATTTGAAGGTCCTTTCAATGAATAGTAAAAAATAACAAAAAAGACCACTGGATAGTGCAAGGGTGCACGAGGGTAACCTTGCCTTATAGAATTAAAATGGTCAAAGTTCTTAAATTAAACACTATTAGTGGTGAGGCAAGCAAAATAATCTACTAAAAGCATTTGGATTGACTCGATGAAGATGATACCAAAGTCAAGAGCCTTGAGCGTGGCTAATATGAAATTCCAAATAATTATATCATAGGACTTTTTGAAATCAATTTTGATGAAAATATTCCATTGATTGGCTTTATATTCCCATTAAAAACATTTTTAGACTATGATAACACTATCAATAATACATTTTCTTTAGATAAACCCAATTTGTTTAAGTTGAACAAAAACTAGGAGGAGATTTCTAATTTGTTGGAGTTGAATATTTGACCTTTACAGACCAATAGATCTCACAAAATAATGATAAGTCTTCTACAAGATATTTCAAATAAGCTAAAATAAAATTTATTCATACAATATATGCGAGTCCAAAAAGCAAGTAATTACATATGACCCCCTTGTATATATAAAAAATGAGTGAGATGAGAAGGTAGATATGGACTCTAACTTCCTCCATAAATCTAGGACATGTGTCCATGATGTGTCAGGTGCATGGAACAAGTGTGATAAAGGTGTCATATGCACATGAGCTAGGTGTCTCAAAAGGTGGGTGCATGTGTCTCAACCACTTGAGGTGAGACAAAAAGGTAAAATTCCCTAAGTGGAGACTTAACTAGTATGAATATATCTCTCTTAGGTAGGCTAAAAGATAACTAATTTGATAATGTCACTATTTACACTAACAACCCCCTTAAGTGCAACTTAGGGAGTACTATATGCAATATGATGATAATGATGGGTCTCAAATATTAGGCCATATTAGGTACCCATGTATAAATTTCTCATGAACAAAGTAAAGGAGAAAACCTAGTGGGAAATAAAGCTCCTCTCCAAAAGAGAAATGATGTAATGATAATTTACAAGTGAAGGTGGAAGATAAAAGGATGAATCATCATGACTCCCCGAGGACTACTTCTAACACAATTTATAGTAAATGTTTCCCCCATAGAAGAGAAAATAGATAAGGTATATATGACCCCCATAAAATGTGAGAAGTAAATAACTTGATGTAGAGAAATGCTCCCTCCCAAAATTGAGATGAGAAGAGAAACCATGCAACATCCCCTCAAAATGATGCTTATAGTGTTAGTATATGTTTGACACTAGATTTTGAAGATGATCCACAAATGCTAAACAATATTTCTCCCCTTGGGAAGAAACAACACCAAAAATTTGTGCAATATTTCTTCCCATTCTTGATAGGAATATGTAGGAAGAAGAATGGATACCTTTGAATTATACACATTGTCCAAAGACAATGATCCCTATGATGATGTCTTTGAATGTTGCCCAGTTATCTCCAAGCCAATGTTGAATTGTGAAAAATGTTGATAGGATGAATCATGTACTGATTCAAGTACATGAACCATGGATGTGTGGTGGTGAATGGATTCAAGAGAATTTGATACTACTCTAGAGGATGTCAAAATGGATTATGATTGAGTTGGATATGTGAACTCATGGATATCTACTAAATCTATCACTATAGAAGTTGATGTAGGCAAGGTAATATCGGGATCTAAAGATATATATGGAGAGACAATGACATTGATGTAATTGTCATCAAATAGAAAAAAATGACCTCAATAGTGTCTTCCAACTCTATAGCTTGGGATTCTACAAACAAGGATGATATGTTTGGTAGAAATTTGCACTAATGTGGTGGATCTAAAAAATAATATGGATGTCCTAGTGAATAGAATTGATGGAATCCATGGAGATATCAACTTTAGATCCAAATGTAGCAACAAATGATGTGGGAGATGAGATCTCAATGCAATCCATGTGGTTACATTATTCATCCCCAAATGATGGTGATATCTCATAACATGTTTAAGTGAGACCATACGATATTTCTACATGTGCTCAAACTATATGATCAAATAAGACAATACCATGATCGAGAATAATTTTTCTTCATTTCATCATTTTCATGACAAACAAAATCTTTTTGTTATTTTCCTTTTCTTCCCATAATATCCAAACTTGATTTTCCATTTATTAGGATGATTATAAACAATACTCAAATGGAATGGATTTAGCGTGAGAGACATGATCACATGAACCAAAAATATAAAAAATAGAAACACCATATTACCCCCTTGATTCAATAAGGGAGTCCCTTAAGGAAATTGCAGTGATTTGACACTTTATAGTTAGTGCATTTCCAATTACCTAGGTGAATTTGATGTACAAATATTACAAATACTCCAAATAGAGGTAGATTTTGAAAGTAAAAATCTAAGATATTTTTAAAAAGAACTAGTGGAACCACTGTGTAGCTCTTTAAAAAATAGGTAGGTTTAAAAAAAATGAGACTAAAAATGAGTTTGTGTGTGCTTGGACGAGCCCTTTGAAGTTCTAAAAATGGGAACTGTGTAGAGTGACCTTTGATAATCTATGATTTATAAAAAAATTCATACATAAAAAATACAAAATAATAACACTACTAGATAGAGCATGGAAGTTACCCCAAATAAAATAAAAAACCCATCAAAAAATGTGTCCAAGTGGTGAGATAAGGGTATCTGAAGTTGGAGCGCCAAAATGAAACCACTGATGAAGAAGGGATCTATTTAGAGGGAAATTTGATGATAGCATGATTTCAACTAAAAATATATATACAAAATTGACAAAATATTTTTTTATGCTTGGAGTTGTACCAACAACCAAAAATAGTGTTTTAAAAAATGGCATTTAACCTCGAAAGTAGATTCGATAATATGTTATTTTACAAAGAATATTATTTGGATGATTTCTAATGGTGGCCAACTAATAAAATGTATGCATTTTGTATGGATGTACAAATTTTGGTACAATTGTACGAACACATTTTTCCTTGAAGATTATTCCCTTAAAAAAACACCATTTTTTTGTCTCTAAAATATCAAGTGTTATATAATCTCTCAAGCCTTTTGAGCATAATAGAGGGGTTCATTTGGCTTTAAGATCAACCATATGAAAATTTATGATTGAATAAATAAGACAAAATATACAATATATTCTTACAATATGTGTGAATCCAAAAATTTAGTAATTAAATATGATCACTTTGAATATATAGAAAAGGGGTGAGATGATAAGGTAAATATGGACTCTGACCTCCTCCATGAATTTAAGAGATGTGTCCATGACATGTCATGTGCATGGGACAAGTGTGATAAAGGTGTCATATGCACATGGGATAAGTGTCTCAAAAGGTGAGTACATGTGTCTCAATTGCATGAGGTGAGATAAAAAGGTAAAAGTCTCGAAGTGGAGACTTAACTAGTGTGAATAGAACTCTCCTAGGTAGGCTAAAATCTAACTAGTTTGATAATGTCACTATTTACACTAACATAATTTAAATGGATAAAAATTTGAAAATAATTTCACAGGATAAATCCAAGAACATGACGGTTGTCCAATTATCTAGATAAAATTTAATTCCTAAGTTTAGGTATGAATTTGATATTTACCTTTATTAATAATATGACATAAAGTTTTGGTGTAAAAATATTCTAGGTGAATTGAATAAATCTTAAATATCATCCAAAGGGGTTTTTGTAGGATTCATATTAAGGAAAACCATAACAATTAAGATATCTATTATTGGCCATGTCAAATGTAGTCAAGCGAAGCTCCCCTTGGGACAAGAGTTTGTCACAAGGAGTAATTTGGTTAGTAAAATTCCTACAAGGGAACGCATCTAGACAATTCTTAAGTATCTCATATTTTTTAGTTTAAGACGTAAAATCTTAGAATACCTTGGTATAATGTTGGACAAAGGCATTTAAGATATCAAGAAGTGTGGAGAATGATTACTTGACATATTTGATGCAATTTATTTTTTGGCCTAATTTTTTTGGTTGTAGACCTTTATAAATTCCTCATAATCATGATTATTGATTTTTTCCTAGTGAAGTGTAGCTTTGACTTGAGATCCCTTGGTGGCATAAGCATTTGCCACTTATAGTAAGTAATTAGACACCCAAAATTTGAAGGGTTTTTGAAAAGGAATTGATTTAAGTTGAGTATTTGATCAACTAAACTTTGAGGACAACTACATAGGACTTGCAATATGTCTTTACTAGCTAGTGACCAACCATTCTAAAATAAATCACAATATATGTGATGACATCAATCCACAAATGAATCCACTTGCAACCCACCTTCAATTATGGCACCAAGATCCATACACATCAAATGTGGGCCAACATGGACTTTGAAAGGAAGTAAGGTACGTGGAAACACTTAGTAAACTAATCTTAGAGGAGAATATTGTGCAAATTTTAATATCTTTAAAATTGCAAAAGAATAAATGCATATAATACATAAATAAAATTGTACCACATCATAATTTTACATGGGGAGAACACTTCAAGAGAAAAAACCCACACTCCAAAGTACCCCAATGTATTATTTAATAATATAAACATAATTACAACACACTTCCAAAGAAAGCATTTATAAGAGTATTACCAACCATAAATATGGAGTAATTTTGGTATCACAATGGTAACTACAAGCTCACTATCAATAGCTTTGTCTCAAGAACCCTATAAATAAGATAAGTAGTCCATGAACCCATCAAATAGTAATTATAAAACCATAAGCTAAAACCACCCAATAAGTGGCACCCAAACACCTATTTAGAAAACCAACACCCGAATCCCAAGATGATTTGAGAGGCTAAAAGTATCACATGCCTTCCACTTTTTAGAAGTGCATCATAAAAACTCACCAAATTGGTCATTCCATTTTGGATTCGTTATCTCCATTCAAATATTCCTTATGATATGTCTTAACATGCATAACAAGTGTAAATACCTCTTACAACTCTTTTCTATGCTTGATATATTTTTACATTTCCAATGAGGATTCCCAACTTCTAGAGGCCATAACTTGATATGGGAGGCTATTACAACCCTTTCTTATTAAATTGTATAAATCAAAAACATCTATACAACATGCATCCCTATAAGAGGTAACAAACAACCCAAAATATTTATTTTCCAAATAATAAAGTTTGTAGCCCAAAAAATATTTTTTGGGTTTCATAGGTCAAAAATTAAATTCTTCATATACTCAAAATTAGGATCAAGGTTGAGAAACCTTTCCTAAAATACTTGTTATGGAGCAATAACACGTTCTAATATAATTAAGACTTTTAAACCTTAGCAATTTGAAGGAACTATTCAATTTTAAAATATATTGGTGCATGGTCGAAAATAACACTTGCAACCACTAGATAGGTAAGGTTGAAAGAGGATAACCTTGCATTATAGAATTAAAATGGTGGAAGTTCTTATATTGGACACTATTAGTGGTGAGACAATAAAAAACATCTATTAAAAGAATTTGGATTGACTAGATCAAGTTAGTGCCAAAGCCAAGAGAGCATGGCTAATATGAAATGTCATTTAATTCCATCATAGGCCTTTTAAAAATTAATTTTTATGAAGAGAGACCATTGGTTGGATTTGCATGCCCATTCTATATCTTACTAGATTTTAAGGACATTTTCAAGATATATGGTTGTTTTAGATAAACCTAATATGATTAGGTTAACCCATGATTAGGAGATGTCTAATTTATATGGGTGAAGCTTTGTAAGAAATATTGTAGAAGACATTCAAGAGGGTGATGGGCCTCCAATCACAAATCAAATTTGAATTCCCAACTTTAGGTATGAATTTTATATTACCTTTGTTAATGATAGGATCTGAAGATTTGGTATGAAAAGCTTCTAAGACGACTTAAAATAAATCTTTTCAATTTTTTCCTAAAGGATTTTGTAGAGTTCACAGGGAAAACAATCACAATTAGGGGATTTATCTTTGGCCATGACAAATGTGGCCAAGTGGTGCTCCCCTTGGGGTTAGAGTTTTTCGCAAGGAGAAATTTGGTCAATATAAATCTTGTAAAGGGCCACATTTAGACAATTCTTAAGTAATTCATCTTTTTGAGCAAAATATTTTGGAATAATTTGGTATAATTTTAGAGAAAAGGAATTTAAGAGATCAATAAGTGTGAAGAAGGATTTCTCAACTTATTTGATGGATTTAATTTTTTGAGCTAATTTTTTTTCCATACTACTTGAAAAAAATCTTGGAGAAATGATTGTCAAATTTTAATTCTTAAAGTGAAGTTTGGATTTGATTTGAGCTCCCTTGGTGGCATACACATTTTCTTTTAAATAAAATTCCAAGGACTTGAACTATTTTATATTAATATAGAAGCATAATTACATTCTTAAAAATCCCAACACAAATAAAGGAGGGGAATATGATCATCCCTCAAATTATAAAGTTTATATAAAAACCAAACTAAAAACTCAATGTAACATGAACCCTTCAGTGGCTGCAACAAAATTACACCAAAAAATTGAAACCCCCCCAACCATACAACCAAAAACAACTGCACAGAACTAGGGTACCAAAACAAACACCAAACCTTAAAGTTGGCTTTGAAATTCAACCATTCCATTATCCAAGCACCCAATAGCCAAAAAGACTCCACAAACCAACAAAAACAAAATTTCCATCTAGGGAAAGACATTCATCACTTCATAGACAACAAAAACAAAATTTAGACCTTATAGAAGTGATGAACTATTCATCACTAAATTCTTGCACATAATTGATAAAGTTGCCTACCCACTCAAAGTCCTAGATTGGCTTGAGATGTAGCATTTTCTTCAAGAAGCTTACTCCCACCTCAACTCGCTCCCTTTTCCTGAGCAAAGTTGCACCTTTTATATCCAAGATAAAAGGGTAAAATGCTACCACCTCACCTGGAACATAAAGAAGCTCTAGGTCATAGGTCCTAGGTATGCCAAGACCCAGAGAGGTAGATTCCAACACCTCCTCTAGTCCACCCAATATTTCTAGTATGAATAAATTTTGAGCCATTTCCACCACATCTACCTTTGGGATTTTTAGGTCAAGAAGAGCCACCACGAACCACGAGGAGATATCTAAATCCACTCTATATCGCTCACCCGACAATAAAAACTCTTGATCCAAAATGAGTTTGGCCACACCAATCAACAAGAAATCCACTTCCAACATACTTTGCTTCGATCAAAGCTCTGAGATCTCTCTAAGGAAGGCCATCTTCCTACAAGTGCTCACTAATCTTATGGGGGTATCCATACCACCACACATGACACTTTCAACAAACATGCACATAATAGATTTAGATTTTTCAACCATTAAAATGCACTACTAGTCAATGTTAAAATTGTGTAGAGAAACACCTAGACGAGTGTATTAATAGCCACTGATAATCAATTGATCGTACGATAATTTGATATATAATAATGGTCTTCAATCCTCTCACATGTGCAACTCTAGCTTGAGTAATTATACCAATAACAAGTGTTAACACATGCTCATATTATTATTAAATGTGGTTGCCTTTCCTTGATTTATCAATAACGCCTTTGAGGTAGATTAGCTAATAATTTGCACTCATCAAATAAAGAGATTTAGATACAAGAATAGTACAAAAAATATTACCGCCACCTTTGGCTGAGAGGATGCAATGATCACGAAAATAGAATTCACTAAGATTTATAAAGCTTCACTAACTACCACGATAACACCTCTGAGAGGTAGCTCATAATTAAATGTGGCATCATCCGCAAACTCCCACAACCAATCTGGATATGAAATAGACCAATGGTGCACCATTTAACATCCTATGAGCATAAAGCCTTCATGAGCTTGTGCACGAATGACATGTGGCACTAGTGGATGTCGATCTCATAGTATAAGCTTTTTGGATCCTCCCTTGGGGACATGTGGCGTAGGGCACATGGCATTATCGTGCAGACATTAAAAAAATAACACAACAATATCCTAATAACCAAACAAGCAAGGAAAACACCTTTGAGAGGTAGTCCCCACAACCATTTCAGTTATGAAATGGACTAATGGCACACCTTTCAACATGGTGGCATACACATTTATTGTTTACTCACCAAAATTTTATGGGTTTTTAAAGTTATGTTGCTTTGAGTTGACTATTTAACCAACCAAGCTTTGAGGACATGTGGGCACATAGGAATTACAATATATCTTTGGTATATAATGACCAAACACTCTAAAAAATGGGTTGTATGGGTGATGGAATTTAAATGATGAAAAATGGGGTTTTGGGGTTGATAGAATATAAAAGGGGGTTCACCAAAATGATAGTAAATAACCTTATTCTCCACTATTTCATTTAGGAAATGAGATCCAAACAATGAAACGACTATCAACCAAAAGGTGAGTCAAGTCAAAGTGTGAATCTACAATTTTCCCTTTTTTGCTAGGACAAGGGTATGAGTCAAACAACACTTTGGGGAGAAAGATTAAAAATAGCAAATCAAACCCAAAATGCAAGCTATAAAGTGCATCTAGAAGATTAAGCTCAATTTTGATGGAACCAATAGTCAAATTACAGATTTGAGAATGGAAAAATGATATGTACCAACCACCAAAAGCTCTTTTTCGAAGCTTACTAAGGACTCATTCGCCCTATGGTGAATGGGTCCTAGCTAGGGCTCTGTAATGTTCCCATTTTAGCCATATGCTCTTCTATGACTGATAGCCTATTTCTAGAGGCCTGTAGGCTAGTCAGAAATGGAAATTAGGGTTTCCTATTTTATAGGAGGTTTTAGCTTGGCTTTTAAAGGCTCGCATGCAGTACTTTTGGCAATCTGTTCTTTGGAGCTTTCTGGGTTTTGGGAGAGCTTCAAGATGAGGTAACATGCATGATAAGAAAATGACATGCATTTCTCTCAAGTACCTTGCATGCAGGAAAGGTTTCTAGGTTTTTCTAGGTTTTCAAAGAGCTGCAAAATGGTATAACATGCATCTCCTTCTGACAACCTTTCTAGGCACTTACTATTTTTAGTAAGTCATGTCGGCTGCCCGATTTGTGCTCAAAATGGCTTTAGAACAACTTACTATTTTTAGTAAGTTCTATTTTTGGTAGTGCTCCGATTGGCAGCAATTTAGTAGTCCAGTGCAATTTCCATTTCAAGCAAACCAGTTTGGGTATATTTGGTTTTTAGCATTTTGAGGCTCATTTTCGTAAAATGATTTATTTAAGTCATTTAATATATTATTATCATTTTTTGCCCCTTGGCCTAGAGTAATGACTTAATGATGTTTTAAAATGTGGACTTTAAGGGTGGACGCCTCATGTAAGGTATTTAATATTTTAAAAGTTAAATAATTACCTTTTTTCCTTGGACGACTTAGAGAGTGTGAAGATTAAAATGTTTTATTTGATTTTTTTTGTTGATCGATGAACACTTTTGAACTGGAGTTATGAACTAGTAAGGCCACAAACTAGGGGACCTCCGCCCCGAATCCTAATAGGCCAGACCTATGAGCACGAAAGCCCAACAAGGACTAAGCCCAAAGGAGAGAAAGACCTACATGGGTCTGATATAGAAACACCGGGTATGAAAGACCTACATGGGACCAAACACAGAGTCCGTGAGCAACACACACCAAGGAATTGGATCCACGAGCAACACACTCCACCATGGGTTTAGCACAAGTCTGTGAGAACTCCAGCCCAGCGAGGGTCTGGTGCAATCAACCACCTCCTAGGGATCACCAGCTCCTCCTAAGCACCTACCTCCATCCTCCGCCACCTTACATGCACCAACTGCCTATGTACTCAACCTCCAACACGTCCATCAAGGTGGGCTCAAACTGATATACACCGATTTGGACCAGGTGGGGATTTGAACCTTGGTTGCACCAATAGTAGTGTAACCACTTCACCACTACACCACAAGGTGATCCCTATTTTATTTGAAAATTATTATTCAAATGCTCGGGAGTCCATTCTTGGAGGGAAAAGGAGGAATTCAAAGAGTCACCTCAAAAGTGTTATAAATACAGGCCTTTGCTCCATCATTTGGTGTCCATTATTGTTTATTGTATCAAAATGCTACTAAAATGAATTTAGAGCTCTCACTTCGAGGAACGCATACCTCCTAGCTCCATCCATTCAGTTTTGTACTTGCAAGATAGTACCTAGGTTGATTTTGAAGATTGTACTTCATCTAAGAGTGCAGATTGAGTTAATTTCTAATTTTTGAATTTAGATTGTTGTTGTATAATCTAATTTTAATGTTGTTGGTTCATGTATGGCTGTAGCTTATTTTCATTCATAACTCCTTGTTGGATTTTCTGTTGGTATTGGGTATTTAAGCAATCACATTTCCTACCTTGGCCACCCCATTTCTTCAAGTTTCAGATTTTTGTATGAAGTATCCAATTTTCTAGAGCTGGTTGCCCTTGACAGGAGGGTTTAATCATTTATAGCTTGCATTGGAATGCATGCATTTAAGTTTGGAAAATATTTGAAGCTATTTATTGTCTTGAACTTGGTCGCCCTTCTTTTGGGCTTCATTTGCATTTGGTTTGGAGTCATTTGGGTGAGTTTTGATGGAGTTATGAGAATTTTGGTGTGATCGTAGCTTGTTGGTTTGTGTTTTTAGTTTGTTGGTTTTGTATATCAAACCTGGTTATTACAACTTTATACAATATTTCCTTGATGTTCTCATTCATAATTGTACTAAGGAATATTGTAAAAACATTTCTACTAAAGTTAGAGAAATAATAGATTCATTAAATCATTGTAAAAGGAGGCAAATTGTAACGTTGATTATATTAGTACTGTTTCGGCTATTTTACTTTCAGCAAGTTACTTTTTGTAATTACTCCCACTAAAGAAGTGGTAGAGTTTATATTTTACTTTCAATACTTGTTTAAATTCCCCCCATTGAATGAGTGGTAGTGTGGATTCATGGCTAGCTTGCCACCTCATTTATTGTAATAACTTCTCTCCCACTGAATAAGTGGTTGAGATTTATGGTTAGTTATCCGCCTACTCTTTGTATTTCCAACATTTACTTTCCTTCATGGTCGGCTAGCTGCCGAGCAGCTTTGTATTTCATTTCTAGTTTGCTAACGATCCTCGACATCGTATGCTCTCACGTTGCCCACATTGGGATCTTGGTGATCAAAAGGTGATGGGTTACTATTCTTGCTAGTTATCATTTGGAGCTAATGCTAATAGTGGTGTTTGGTGTTGATTAAAATTGAAAAAAAAATTAAGGGGGAATATTACAATGGTATCAGAGCCTGTTTTCCTACCATCTTGTGAGTTCAGAGCTTTAGCTGGCAAATGAGAGATAGAGATCTTCGATACTACACCAAAAGATAGAACAGAGTTCAGTTTCAACTTCCAGTTAATTCTTGAAGTTGAGTATATTTTCTTAAGGTTTCGTAGAAACTAAGAGCTATCATATTGATTATGGCTTCAAAAGAAGAGAAAGGTTTGGCCAGGTCACTCTTTCTTGTAGGTACAAGGTTCAATGAAGAACGTCAGACAAGCGGTGAAGAAGTGAGTATATTGTCTGAGTTGGAACATTGTTTGAGCCAACTCTAGTAGTCACCTACTGAAATGATGAAGAAGGCATTATCTCCTGCAATGACCTCTTTGATTCATCCCTACTAGATAAGGCATCTAGAAGAAGATATAAGTTTATTGGTTACTTCATGCTTTAGCTAAGTTGTGATAATTCTAGCACCTTTGATGCCTTATGATGATGAAACTATGAAGAGGATTCTTCATATGATTGTAGAAAGTTTTGAAGATCTTGATGAAATTGGTAGCAATCAATTTCCCAGAAGAGCTGCTATCTTAAAGACATTTTCAGATCTCAGGACATGTATTTTGCTAATAGACTTAGAAATGCAAAAATTAGATTTATCACTTGTTCTACTACCTCTTCATATCTACTTGGAGTGAACAAGAAGAGAATGTTATTGTAGTTGTAAAGAATATTCTTGTTCTCACTATTAAAGAGGTTGATGAAATTCCACCAAATATCTAATCTCTCCTTGTGGATGCATATGAACGTGAAGAAAAGATTTCTCCTATTGTTGATATGTTGATCAATGAATTGTTTAATCAATGTGAGGAGAAATTGAAGCCACTTTTGAAGAAGATAGAGTAGGTAGAGGAGAATTATGAAGAAGAAACAAATAGAATATTGAATTCCAAAGATTCTAGATCAGAATCTCATATTACAACTTTAGACATGCAATTGTCCATGTGCTCCATAGAAGAGTGCAACGAGGCAACATTAGTTTTGGAGTCTCGGGAGGTGTCCATGCTTCCTACAGAGGAGTGCAATGCATCAACACTAGCTAAGGATACTCATGATGAAGTTTCAAGAGCTGAAACAATTATTATGTCTATAGTTGATGATAGTCTATCAGCTAATGAATTACTTCTACATCTCTGCAATTCAAGAGGATTCTGTTAGAACAACAAGAAAAAGCTGAAAAGGTAGAAGTAGTAAATTCTTCCAACACTAATGTTGAATCATGTATTGAGGAAGACATAGAGGGAGCTGATTCTAGCAAGCATAAGACTGATTTCTCTTTGCTTGAAGCCAAACTGAAGCAAAGAGCTAGCAACCTAGAGAGTACTATTGAAGAGATGATGGGAAGTGTGCAACAGATGTGTGACAGCCTAAGAAGCATAGCTGAAGAGATATTTGATATCTTTATACTCCATAGCAGCACTTCATCAGTTCAATCAGATCATGAAAGAAGTAATCAAAGTTCATTAACTATTGATAAGGAGATTCAAGTTTTGTCTAGACTAGATGGCATTCATTGGCATGTGGAAAATCTGATTTATTACGTGCCAAGGAGTCAAGATGTGTGCTACATTCCTCTTGTTGATTTGAAGTCTATTAGGAATGCCATGGAAGAACTCAAAAAAAGTATTTTGCATATCATTGGTGATAGGGACAGGGTTGCTAAATTTATTGATGAGGCTTTAGAATGGAATAAGCAAATAAAAGCTAAATTTCTTGAAGTTGAAGTGGTCTTAAGAGAAGCTGAAGATCAAATCATTATTGCTCGTTATTTTAAGGAACAAGAAGATAAGAAGAGAGCTAAAGAAATTCAAGAAGTCCTTGAAGAGATTGATCTCGTGCAAGAGACCTTTGACTTGAAGTTTTGTCCTGAAAGAACAAAGAATTCAAATTTTCATTAACATGTCTTTCAAGCTTATGATAATCCTTTATTTGATGTTGGTGCTAATGAGTTTCGTGAAAATCCTTTTTTTGAGATTAATGAGGAAATCTCTTTAGACACTAATGTTGAAGGGATGAATTCTAGCACTTCTTCCAGTAGTGCAATAACAATACATGAGTTGCGTAATGGTGAAACTACTATTGATAATAATGCATCCACTCTTCAAGAAATGGAAAATCAAGAAATGAGGAGGAACGAGGTTGTTTTTCTTGATTGGCATCAAAGAATTGATTGGTATTCTGATGAAGAGTTTATTCAATATTTGATGGGGATGTTGGTTAGATTTATATTAGATTTTATGTTTGCACCAGATTCCTTAAGAGTAACTGATTTCATAATTGAGTTTGATGAAGGGTTCATTGAATATTTTCGGTAATTCATGTCTCATGATTTTGGATTCTATTTTTTCAGTGAATTTAGATTTGTTGAATACTTCTTGGAGTTTCAAGAAGTAATGATTCAAATGGAATGTATAGATTAGAGAATTCAAGTCAGAGTAGTTCTTCATCTGTGGAATGGTTCCTCCTTGCTTGTGATTTGGGATCCTGGTATAACTTGGGATTTAGTGTTTATTGAAGCACGAAAGGAAGAAGGACCAAGACAATGTGTTTACATGTCTAATAATCCATCCTTTGAGTTGAATGTTGCTTCATCTCACACTAATCCTTTCTTGGGATGGTATTTGAAGACATTGAGTGTTCCATGTACACTTGTTGTTGAAGCTTTCATGGTGAGGCTTCGAAGGTTCAATAAAGGGAACATCAGTCTTTGGAGAGCACTCTTGGTTCTAATCAACATTTGGGAATGTGTTGAGAAATTTCTCTAGAGTTTTGGAGATCATTTTCAATTGAGTAACCATATTTGGAATTCTCAACATGTTCTGATGATAATCATTATGTATGGAATAATAAGCATCAGATTTTTAGATTGTTGGATGTTGATTCCTTCTTTATCACCCAATTTTGGGCTCCTCTTGTTGATCAATTGAAGGTTTAAATAGAATATTTGAGCAAAGAATGTCTTTTTTCTATGATGGAGTCTTCAGAAAGGGTGTTTTCAGCAGTGGATATGAGCAAATGTGGTATTTTGGATGCTGATTTTCAATTTTGCAGTAGTTGTTCATCTCCTTGGATGCTGATTTTCCTTAAATCAGATCTCAAGTTGACCTTTTTAGACTTGTTCGACAGTTGATGTATTCATTTTCAGACTTTCCAATCTCTTATCAGTGATGGTTTTTGGCCTCAAATGGGGGAAATGATGTTTCAAAGTGATCTGAATTGGTATTGGATAATGTTCAAGCTCTTTTCCAGTGGCTATCTTTGTGCATTCTCTTGTACAAATGTTTGGGGCAGCAAACCTTTACTTGATTTGGTTCCTCATTTTGAGACTCTTGGAGAGAGATTTGTGAAAGTTGTCAGAATTCTTCTTGGATATATCAGTATTATTCAGAGGCATTGTACATCCTTGAGGAGTATTGAGGATGAGATTGTTGAGCTCTTGCAAAGGGTTGTTTTCTTCTTTGCAAGAAGTCTTGAAGGAGTCACTTTTGTAGTCGTGACTCTGTTTGATGCTTTGAGGAGTTATGTTGATAAGAATATTTTTTAGTTGATTAGATTCTTCTTCTTTGTGCCCTGGTATGTGCTAGTCATTGGCGTTACAAATATTGACTCCTCATAGTTTTTTGGGTGTGATATGCCGCAAGATTTTGATTTCAATCCTTTCAAGTTTTTCAATTTGAGTTTCATGAATGGTAACCTTTTAGGGTTACAAGGGAGGTTAGAGCAGAATTGGCACAAGGGCTTTATTTGTGTGACCAGAGTGGTGCAACATCAACATGGTGGGTTTTTTTAGACATGGATATGGGACACTAGGATCTTATATGTTTTGGTGATATTAGTTTGGAGTGTAATGGCATTGTTTGAAGACAAGCAATTTTGGGAAGGGCAAACTATAATGTCCCCATTTTAGCCATACACTCTTCTGTGATTGATAGCCTATTTCTAGAGGCCTGTAGGGTGCTCAGAAATGGAAATTAGGGTTTTTTAAATTTTATAGGAGGTTTCAACTTGGCTTTTGAAGGCTCACATGCAATCTTTTTGGCAATCTGTTCTTTGGAGCTTTATGGGTTTTTGGAGAGCTTCAGGATGAGGTAACATGCATGATAAGAAAATGACATGCATTTCTCTCTAGTGCCTTGCATGTAAAAAAGGTTTCTAGGTTTTTTTGGGTTTTCAAAGAGCTTTAGAATGGTATAACATGTATCTCCTTCTGAAAACCTTTATAGGAACTTACTATTTTTAGTAAATCATGTCGACTGCCCGGTTTGTGCTCAAAATGAGTTTGGAACAACTTACTATTTTTAGTAAGTTCTATTTTTGGCAATGCTCCGATTAGTAGCAGTTCAGCAGTCCAGTGCAATTTCCATTTCAAGCAAAGCAGTTTGGGTATATTTGGCTTTCAGCATTTTGAGGCTCATTTTGGTAAAATGATTTCTTTAAGTCATTTAATATCTTATTATCATATTTGGCCCCTTGTCCTAGAGTAATGACTTAATGATGTTTTAATAGGTGGACTTTAAGGGTGGACACCTCATGTGAGGTATTTAATATTTTAAAGGTTAAATAATTTCCTTTTTGCCTTGGATGCCTTGGAGAGTGTGAAGATTAAAATGTTTTATTTGAAAATTATTATTCAAATGCTTGGGCATCCTTTCTTGGAGGGAAAAGAAGGAATTCAAAGAGTCACCTCAAAAGTGTTATAAATACAAGCCTTTGCTCCATCATTCAGTGTCCATTATTGTTTATTATATTGAAGTGTTGCTGAAATGAATTTAGAGCTCTCTCTTAGAGGAACGCATACCTCCTAACTCCATCCATTTAGTTTCATACTTGCAAGACAATACCTAGCTAGATTTTAAAGATCGTGCTTCATCGAGGAGTGCAGATTGAGTTAATTTTTTATTTCCAAATTCAAATTGTTGTTGTATAATCTGATTTTAATGTTGTTGGTTCATGTATGGTTGTAGCTTATTTTCATTCATAAATCCTTGTTGGATTTTTTGTTGGTACTGGGTATTTAAGCAATCATCTTTCCTACCTTGGGCGCCCCCTTTCTCCAACTTTCATATTTTTGTATGAAGTATCCAATTTTCTAGAGTTGGTCACCCTTTACAAGAGGGTTTAATCATTTCTAGCTTGCATTGGAATGTGTGCATTTAAGTTTGGAATTTTTTTTAAGTTGTTTGTTGTCTTGAACTTGGTCACCCTTCTTCTAGGATTCATTTACATTTGGTTTGGAGTCATTTGGGTGAGTTTTGATGGAGTTATGGGCATTTTGGTGTGATCTTAGCTTGTTGGTTTGTGTTTTTAGTTTGTTGGTTTTGTATTTCAGACCTAGTTATTACAACTTTATGCAGTATTTCCTTGATTTTCTCATTCATAATTGTACCAAGGAATATTGTAAAAATATTTTTACTGAAGTTAGAGCAATAATCTTCATTAAATCATTGTAAAAGAAGGAAAATTATAACGTTGATTATAGTAGTACTTGTCGAACCCCAATCCAAATACCTGCAAAACAACATGAACAAACACATTAGAATATCAAATGCAAGCAAGAATAAGGATTCCTCATGAAATATATTAGCATAGTTTAAAATAGGAAATGAAACAAGAATGAAATGAAAGAGCAATAAAGCAAGTTAAATTATATTGAAGACAATGCAAACTCTTGATCCTATGGGGGAATTGGTGCCAATTTGATGTGAAAATTGGTCATTTCCAAACTCCTATGATGCAAGCTTGATGAATGTTGATGAATAATCCACTTTGATGAAGAATGGTGAGTGCTTCAAGACCAAAATCTGCATAACCTAGCTATAAATTCAAAAATGTGGATGGAGATTGCTAAATATTTGAGCATAGTAAGTTTACTCAAATTGTGGATGATGAAATGAGGAGATTAGCCTCTTATTTATAGAATGAGAAGATGGATGAATGTCCAAAATAGAGCAATGTGTGACTAGCATTCAACCCATGGCAAGATGCCACTTGTCAACCTATGAGTGGATGGAGGATGTGCAAGTTTTGAGGATTGTGCCAATAAATGCATATTTTTGAATTTTGAATTTGTTGAAATGACATGCAAGAGGGAAGGAAGAATGCATTGAATGCCACTTGGCTCAAGGCAAAGGACATGTAAGAGAGAGTAAATTCCTTGATGGATGTACATGTCAACTTGGATTTTGAATTCAAACTTGGAGAATATTCCCAAAAAATGCCTTGTTGAAGGAAAATAGAGATTTAATAAATCAATTAAATCTATTTTCATGTGCAAGTGGTAAAAGCTAGAGGATGGGACATAAGAGGAGATTAAATTAATCAAAGTTAATTAATTTAATGAAGGGAGTTAAATGATGTGACCTATTTGACTTAAATTTATGGATTTATTTAAATCAAATATGAGAGGAATGTGATAAGGAATTAATTAAATAAAGATTTTGATTTATTTAATTAAAAGAGATGATTGTTAGATTAAACTAAATAATGTTTTAATTTATTTAATTTAATAGATAGACTTAAGAGATTTAATCAAATAAAATTAATTATTTAATTAAATAGGATAATTAGATCAAAATGGTTAATTTAGTTATCGAGAAAAGGTGACTTAATTTAGATAACTGATTTATTTAATTAAGAGAGGAATTTTGATGAATTTAATCAAATAAGGGTATTTGATTAAATGGTTAGACCGAAGGATGATTCAGGACAAAACGACGTTAGTGGTGAGGATCAAATGCACAATGTCAATCAGTACATTTTATGTGTCTACATTTTGCCCCTCTTTGAAGCAATGCACTCATTGCGTTGGTTCAAAGAATAAACGATCTCGATTCAATCCAAAAAAAATTATTTTCAAAATCTTGCCCCACTGCTGCCTGGTGAGAGAAAACATGCCAATATATTGCCCCCTCGAGAGATTGGACTAAAACTTCAATTTTTGCATGATCTCGTGAAAAAAGAGGACAAGGTGCCCGACAGGTCCAAAAAGGCTCTAGGAGGCCAAAAACGTGTCTAAATGCAATAAAACGATGTAAAACAGGCCTCAACTAGACAAAAATAGGTTCAAGGGTCCAAAACCTTAGCAGGATAGCAAAAAAGGGTGAAAAACCCTAATTTTCAAGCTTAAAAAGGCTCTGAGGGGTCACTTTCAATTCATTTTCACACACAGCCATCAAGCAACCTTGAGATTTGAACTCTAACCTCTTGACGATATGGCGCAACGACAGCTCCCGATGAACATTTTCGACCGAGTCTGCACGTACCAACGGCCACCCAGCATTGGGGCACCGGTAAGTGATCCTTACTTGAGCTTTATTTCTCGTTTTTAGCATTCATTTATTGCTTTCAAAGTTAGTTTTTTTCAGCGATGTTATATAGCGCCACTCAAAAATCAAATTACGTCGCTTGGTGTCAGATTGCTCCGCAACGGTGCTTTATCAACAGGAATATTTCCAAACTATGTTGCTAGAGAGAAAAGTGCACCGCGGTGGTGCACTTTTGGCATTTTGTGCCCCAGCGTCACAGTTTGATAAAAAATCAAACTGCAATGCCTTCACGGATAGCGACGTTGGGGTGACTTTTTGGACGCCTAGAATGAAACTTTTCAAAATTTGTAACACAATGACCTTTCCTGATGCATGACGCGGCGAGGGAGTTGTATTCCTGAGAGCACAGGTTGCAGGATCTCTTTGGTTACTTGCGAGACCTTAGTGACAGAGAGCAGGATCGGTTACAAGACATGGGGTTGTGGCACATCGCATACGCACCGCTCGTGTGTACCCATCTTGGGATGATGTCAGCGCTTGTGGAGAGATGGCACAGCGAGACCTCATCCTTCCACCTTCCCATTGGCGAGGCCACCGTCACCTTAGAGGATGTGTGGTGCATCTTGAGATTTCTGATTCATGGTCGACGCATTATTTTTGACATAGATGTTGGGCAGGATGCCTGTCACACAGTTCTCGCCACAGAGGACGTTATCATTTGCGAGGGTCAAATTGAGTTGGAGTGTCATAAGGCTCTCGCCTCCCCCTTCGGCCTAGTTGTTGCGGCCATCATTTCAAGTCTCGTTGCCCCAGATCGATGAGGCTGGTACTTCAGTCCTGGTCGGGGACTCTGTTGGGAGCGCATGGTGATGCGTGACATGCCTACTCATTTTGCTTGGGGGCCTATTCTTCTTGCCTCATTGTATAGAGATCTACACGAGTACGTCTACCTCGATGGTAGAGCACTCGGGGCAGGGGTGACACTTCTCCACGTATGGGCGTGGGAGCACATCACTGTTTTTCGGTTGCGGGTTGTTGCAGTACCGATGGGGCCTGATGATCCCCTTGTATGGCATTACAGAGGTGGTGTGTCCTTCACACACACAGGCGAGCACAAGATTTCATACTGGAGGAGAGTGTTGGATGAGATGACAGTGTTTACATGGCGCTTGTACCTTGGTCAGCCCAGATGGGCCGACGATGCAGATCAAATTTTCTTTGCCCATCAGGACCGGTTTATGCAGGGATGGGAGCACACGATGGTGGAGAGATAACTGCCCGGGCGCGCTCAGTGACAATTTGACGAGCCACAGGACCGGACAAACGATGATTATGTGGCCGTATTTTCTCACACCATGTCGCAAGCTTCATGGGGTCGATACATTCCTACTTCAGAGGTCGTGGAAAGCTTTAGACATTTGGTGGCTCAGCCTTGGGTTTATGATCATGGGCATACGGATGTAGGCGTCACACAGGCATACAGAGAATGATTCCAGCCTCCCCTATGGTTGACAGTTCCAGGAGAAGTCGCCGATCGGTGGAGGACGAGAGGCAAAGGGGGAGGATGAGGATGAAGAGATAGTGCACGACAGGACCAACCAATCAGGCCTCTAATTCAGCCAGGTCGGGCTAATGTGCAGATGTAGGATCAGCAGCAGGTGCCAACTAGGCAGCAGGAGTAGGCAAGTGCACCACCACGGGCTAGGGGTGAAGATCAGCCTCAAGTACAACCTCCACGAGTATAGCCAACAGGGTAGGTGGATCCTCGAGATGCATTGATTGTGTAGTTGCAGGCCCAGGTTCAGATTGTGACAGCGGCAGGACCGAGAGAGATCAAGCCAGGGCCAAGAGAGACCGGGCCGTTTTGTAGAGGCAAACCGTAGAGCTACAAGCGGCCACAGAGATGGGTTGGAGACAACAGTTAGAGAGCATGCCAACCTCCTCCTCTCAGAGTACAATATCCATTAGGTCTTACAGGGAGGCCGTCTGGGAGGTAGATTATTATTGCATGCACTATCATCAAACCGTGCCTAGAGCATAGTGGGCCCCAGACTACTCGTAGCGGACTAGCCACAGACCAGCAGAAGGTCACAGTGACAGGGGCGAGGGCAGCAGACAGGATGGGTAGACCTTGACTTTGATTGAGATGATATTTTTTGTACCTTATGGGCTCCTTTTTTATAGCCCAATGGGCCTTTTTGTACTTATTGACATACATGTACAGTGATCTGATTATTTTGTACTATGACAATTACCCAATGATGATATATATGAGATGACGATTTTGATATGATGCTATGTGTACCATTTATTTATGCATTTATGGATGATTGTTATTTCTATATGCTATGCAACGATGTTTATGATGTGATGCGATGGATGCATTTCTTTCTGATGTATGTATTGTGACTAGATCTTATATTATGTTGTTTTATTCATGATATGCAGATGGATTTATGAATGGATGATGATGGTGATTTATATGATGATCTATTTATGTTGATGCAAATGATATGACATGAAATGTAATATGTAAAATAATATGGCAATGATCTATGGTGTATAGGTGAAATGATATGTGAACCATGCTTATAAAATGATTATGGATGGATGTACGTTTTGCATGTAATGGATTTTTATGTTCCTATTTATGCTTATAGTGATGTGGAATGATTTATGCAATGATTGCGATGTTATTTATGAAGTGTTCTATATATTGGTATGGATGATTAATGGATGATATAATGCAATGTAAATTCAATGGTCGTGTTTTATATGATATGTGTCGATGATGCAAATGAGATGGTTTTAAGATGCTTAGAATAACAAATATATTATCCTAAACATGTAATGTATGTGATGCATTTAATGCAATGTGATGTAATATATGAAATGATATGTTAATGTAGAGTGGTATGATGATGTTTTGTGCAAAATGAACGTAATGTGGAAGATGACCTTATGATGTTTATGTGATGTGAATATGCAATGGATTATCTATAATGCTTATGTACCTATTATGTATGATTATGCAGTAGGTGGTAATGTGAAATGATTATTAAATGTCTATGCAAATGAATGTTATGTGATGGTTTATGTGATGAATGCAATGTGATGCAAAAAATGGATGCAATGTTAATGAGAAAGGGATGTCCTAATTTATGGAAAATGCTTATAATAATATGTTTATATAGCAATGCAATGCATGTGCTTCCTATATGATATGTTGATGCAATATGCTAATGATTTGTGGATGCAGGATCGACAACGACGATGATGATGATGATGATCAACTGTCATAGTACCTTGTTAGTGTGATGAGCAAGAAGGAATGAAAGAGAAGAAGTCGTTTCAACAAGACGCAAGATGATGAATATGCAAATGATGATAATTACTTGTCGAGGAGTTGGGATTTTCAAAGGGACAATTTTCTTATGTTTGATAACACACGTGGTATGATGCATCAAGGTATAGAGAACCAGGATGGTGTTGTACCCAATGTGATGAAATTTGACTTGACAAACAAATAGGAGTATTCTTGTTCACACCTGACATATGGAATCCTTATTAGGATGCACTTTAAAAGTTTCAAACACCTCAGACCAAAACATGGAAAGGTATAACCTATCAATGCAATAGTCAACAAGCTGCCCAAAACTTTCTCCATACATACCTAACAAAGCAAGTATTCACCAATTTATATTACAAGAACGTCCAACAAGCGCAACAGACAAAAGATAATGATCATTGCCCCATTCCTATTTCTCTAAATCCTCTGTTTGGATATCATCGAGAAGTCCTTGGAATGACCCCAATAAGATAAGTCAAAAAGATAAAGATAAAGTAGACAAACAAACTGATGTTCTTCAATATCGCTAACCAAAAGGAAATGTGTTTTGAATAAGGATAAACACTAAAACTATTGCCAAAAGATAATGCCCATTATAGGAAGGATGCATCCTAGGACATGTTAGTGGATGGTGGCATGTCGTTTTGCTTTATCCAAAGTGTTCTTTCAAATGTTTGATATGGGACCAAATTGGATGATAGGTTATCGACACAGAGAGTTGGCCAACTTGTTTACGTACTGATTTAGACCTAAGACTTGATGTTTTGAGTTTTCACTTTTAACCTGCTTGACTTGTTTCTGATTGTTTCACCAAAGGTTAGGATGACGATCGTTTATTATGAGTGGGGTTATTACGGGTGCAAGTGAGATGAGATAGATGGATTTTTCAAATATTTGGATGTTTTTGTAGTTTTGCAATGTTTTGAGGCTATTTTTGGTATTTTTCAAGATTTTCAAATGTTTTGATTTTCAGTTTTCCAATGTTTTGGGGTTTTCTAAGATTTTGACCAAGAGACTAACCTAAGGACCTATCCTAGGGGCCTCGGGGGCTGATCAACAGATGAGCCTTGCCTACGTTATACACACAGAGACCACGTAGTTCAACTAACGACCTAACCGATTTACAAATGACGATATACATGATGAAATGTCAGGTTATTATGACGTACTCCTAAAGGACTGACCTAAGTGTCTTGGGGGATGATCAAAGATCAACCTTGCCTACGTTCAAGGCTCAGAGACCCGTAGTTTGACAAGATGACTTTGTTTTTGACTTTTTGACTGAATTTTTGACCTGTTTTGGGATTTTGATATGTTTTGGTGTTTTTAGATTTTCTAATGTTTTGATGTTTTTGGATTTTCTGATGTTTAGGACTTTAAGAATATACACGAATTTTATCTGGTGAGAACATGCCCCCAATGTGATGCAATAGACTACTCCGATAAAGGCAGGACAAACTGACCTTGAGGATGGGCCGAGTAGTATTAGGAGGGATCATGATACAAACACAGGACCAAGCTATGGTGTAGATGCGGGTGGATGAGTGATGGATGGAGATCTTAATGCGATGGATGATGGAAACGTAATGTATGGATGATGAAGAACAAGCTGTACAGTTCCTGGTGGATGGAAAGTGTTTATTTACACAAGGCGCCTGTTTGCTAGGTTTTCACCAAGGTACTTGTCCAAAGTGCCACCGAAGTGGTTTTCACTAGAGGACAATTTTTTCTCTTTACTATTTTTGATCATTTTTCTTTCTTTTTTTTGGATTTTTTGCTTTTTTGATTTTTTTGTTGTCACCCAGACGCCTATTTGCCAGGTTTTCGCCAAGGTAATTGTTTCTTCAGGACATTTTCTAATTTTTTTGATCTTTTTGGTTCTATACCTTGAAAGATTAGGTATAATTTTTTTTGAGATGAGAGCTATTCATGGGCTCTTGCAGAGGTTCCCCTTTGGGTGTTGATAACTAATATGCCCCTAACTTATAACTTGTTGTGATAATGAATGGTCCCAACCAATTGAGTTCAAATTTTCCTTTGTTGCTTAGGTTTGGGACATTCTTCTAATTCTCCTTTAATACCAGTTCTCTGACTTGGAAAGTCCTACCAATTTTCTTATTATAGCTCTTTTTGAGTCTATTTTGATAGACTTGCAAATAATTCAAAGCGTCTATACGTCGCTCATCCAGTAGTTCCAGCTCATTCAATCTTGATACTCGGTATTCCTCATTTGTGATGAGGTTTTGCAATGATATCCTGAGTGATGGGAGCTCGATCTCAGTGGGGAGTATTGCTTTTGATCCATAGACCAGGGAGAAGGGGGTGGCGCCAGTAGGTGTGCAAATGCTGGTTCGATAGGCCCAAAGGGTGGGATTAAGCTGAAAATGCCAGTCACAACCTACATCCTTGAATGTTTTCTTGAGGATTTCAAATGGTTTTATTAGTGGATTCTTCTTGGCCATTGCCTTGGGGATAGTATGGGGTGGAGAAGCGATGTTGGATTTTGAATTTTTCACATAAGTCGCGAACCTCCTGATTTTTAAATGGTGTCCCATTGTCTAAGATAATGGCATGTGGAACAGCATAGCAACAAATGAGATAGTTTAGGATGAACTTTGATATCTGCTTCCCAGTTATATACATCATGGGTATGGCTTCCACCCACTTTGTAAAGTACTCAGTGGCGGTTATGATGAATTTGTGGTCGTTAGATGAAGTGGGTGTGATTTTTCCAATGAGATCAAGTCCCCACTACGAAAAAGGGCCATGGTGTGATGATGGGATGAAGTTCTTGAGCTAGAGCATGGATGAGGTCCCCATGTTGCTGACATTGTAGACACCTTCTAACATAGTCATGTGCTTCTCTTTCCATTATGGGCCAATAATACCCCATCTTTAGTAATTTCTTGGCTATAGTCATTCCACTCGAGTGTGAACCACAGATACCGTTATGTACTTCAGTTAGAGCAGTCAATGCCTCCTCAGCGTTTAAGTAGCGTAGTAGGGTTCCTTCTATGCTCTTACGATATAGGGTATCTCCTAGGATGACGAATCGGGATGCCTTTTTGACAAAGGTTCATTTTAGGGTTGAGGGTAAGTCAGCAAGTATGAATCCTATTTGAAGGTATGTATAAATGTCATGGTACCAAGGATCACTGGGACCAACGATTTCACACAAAAATTCTGATTTTGGTACCTCAAATGCAGGCACGAGAAGCTTCTCTATCAAGAATTCATATTTTGGAACATTGTGGGGGATGTCCAGTAAGGATCCAATTGTTGCCATGACATTTGCTACTCTATTGTTGGCTCTAGGAATCTGCTCAAATGTAATTTCGATGAAGGATTCTTTGAGAGTCTCCACCAATTTCTTGTATGGAGTGAGCTTGTCGTCCTTGGTCTGGTATTCATCGTTCACTTGATTTATTATCAATTTAGAGTCTCTGTATACTGTGAGAGATATAATGTTCCACTGCACTGCTATTTTGAGACCTATGGTTAAAGCCTCGTATTCTGCAATGTTATTGGTGCATGGAAACACCAACTTATAGGACCTTGGTATGCAGTCCCCTTGTGGGGTGCTAAAGAAGACAATAGCTCTTGATCCATGCTATGTGTATGAGCCATCAAAGTACAGTTTCTAGTGGTCAGCTACGTTGAGATTGAAAATAGATTCATCTGGAAACTCTGAGATGAGAGGATTCTCTAAATAGATTGGTGCTTCTGCAAGCTGATCTACAATGACTTGGCCTTTGATTGCTTTTCATTCAACATATTCAATATTGTATTCTAATAGTATCATCACCCATTTGGCCATTCTTCCAATGATCATTGCCTTTGACAATAAGTACTTGAGAGGGTCAATTTTGGCGATGGGTTTTATTTTGTGTGCCAACATGTAATGTCTAATTTTTTGTGATGCAAACACTACTGCTAAACATGCTTTCTCAATAAATGAGTACTTTAGCTCATGCCCAACCATTGTTCTGTTGATGTAATAGATGGCCCTTTCTGTTCCATTTTCGTCATGTTGAGCTAGGAGAGCTCCAAGGGATGTTGTTGTTCCTGACACATAGAGAATTAATGGTTTTCTTGGGATTGGTGGCATTAGGACTGGTGGTGTCAGTAGATATTCTTTGATTTTATTGAATGCATCTTCACACTTGTTATCGCATTTGTACGCTACTCCCTTGTGGAGTAGATGAGAGTATGGGTTTTGTTTGTCTGCCAACTGTGTTATGAATCTATGAATGGATTGAAGCCTGCCTTGGAGACCTCTCAATTTCTTTTAATGTTTTTGGTGTCTCCATCTCAAGGATTGCTTTTACTTTTGCTGGATCTACCTCGATACCTCTCATTGATACTATATATCCTAGCAATTTTCCTGATTGTACGTCGAAGACACACTTCTTTGGGTTTAATCTGACCTTGTACTCTTCGAGCCTGTAAAAAATGGCACTTAGGGTTGCTATGTGATCCTTTCTCCTTCTGGACTTGGCTAGAGTGTCATCAACATAATCTTCAACAATTTTATGGATCATTTCATGGAAGATTAGTGTCATGGCTCTTTGGTATGTTTCTCCTGCATTCTTTAAGCCGAATGGCATCATATTCCAGCAGTAAGTCCCCCATGGACAAGTGAAGGCCATTTTGTGTTGGTCTTCCTTATCAATCATTATCTGGTTATAACCTGAGAAACCATCCATTAAGAAAAGCATTTCATGTCCCGCTGTCATGTCTATGATTATGTCAATCTTGGGCAACGGGAAATCATCTTTCAAACATGTTTTTTTCAAGTCTCTGAAGTCTGTGTAGATTTTAATGCCCCCATTGGGTTTTGAAATAAGTACCAAGTTTGACACCCATTCTGGATAATCTATCGGTCGAATGAATCTTGCATCTAATAGCTTCTTTAGTTCCATTTTTACTAGCAGGGCGATCTGAGGGTGTATTTTTCTGAGCTTTTGTTTAACAGGCTTTGCTTTTGGGTATATTGCTAAGTGGTGAACCACAATTTCTGGATCAAGCCCTGGCATGTCAGCATAGCTCCATCTAAAGCTTATCTGTCTCTCTCTTAGGAAGGCTGCTAGGAGCTCTTTTTCATCTGATAGCAATGATTTTGCATAGAATGTGATATGCGGGGTCTCGTCTGTTCCTAGATTCACCAGATTGCATTTTTCTGCCAAGACTGCTGATTTTTCTTGATGAAGAGCTTTGAAAGGAAGATTAAATCCCCCATCCTCAGGCACCTTGGAGAGGTTTTCACCATTGGATGCGTCCTTTCTTTTTACTTTTTTTTCTAGTCAAAGAGTGCCATAGTGTGGTTTTCACTCAAAGACTTAGATATTATTCTTAATTTTTCACTTTTGCGACTGAGGGATTCAATCATTTCCCCATAATAGGCATGTGTATCTAGCTCGATTATCAACCCTGCTTTGTGATCCCCATATGGAATGTTTTCCCGTAGTCCCATGAATTCTGAGAGTGCCTCATCGTTTCTGAATGTATCAAGAATTGGTGCTCCTCGTTGGTCAAAGTCGATGAGTTGGGGGTATACTGGGTGGATTTCATGATTTTGATGGTCTGATTCAAAAGATAGGGTGCTAATCATGCAAAGAGTGGTATCCTCAAATAGCATAGGTAAGTTGGTCATAGGATCCTCATCATCACTCCTACTACAGATGTCAGTTATGTCGAATGTAAACTTATCTATGACGCGTCCTGTAGATACTGGTAAGCGCAATTCAACTGCAGTTTGCTGAGTAGGATTTTTAACTTTTCTGACTGGAGGACCTCAGCCACGTATGGTTATACTCAGAGGGGTACATCCGAGGCCAAGACTTGTTATCATTCGTGTCTTTGGAATGATAGGTATTATAAGCCCATTGTCATTTTTCCCAAGTCTTTGATTTTTGTCATAGCCCATTGCGAGCATCATTTGTAGACCCTTGCTTCTGTCATCCATTGGTAAATCTGCTACTGGTCTCTCATCTTGGTATAGCATATGAGATAGATCTACCTCAATAACCTCTTGGCCAAGATCTCCCCAACTTGTAAAGTTGGGATAATCTTCAGGAGACGTTTGAGATGTGGAGGCTTCATTTACTTGTGGACGTCCCCGTGATCTAGGAGATTGTGGTAACTCTCCTACCACAAAAGAATTTTTAGGGATCATGTAGTTTCCACAACTGTTATCTTGGATGATGACCTTAATGTCGGAGACGGTGGGTGTCTTTGTCGCAAAAATGGAAGCGAGAGTGGCGAGATCAATGTATGGTGTAGATGGGCCCTCATCATTTTTTGGTACTTGGGGGATTTTATAGTACTTTGCCTCGAGGTTTTTGCAATAGGAGAATGGTTCGGGATCTCCGTGGATGGTAACTTCTTATCCTTCATGTGTGAATTTAACACATTGATGGAAAGTTGATGCTACTGCTTTCATCGCATGAATCCATGGGCGTCCTAGGAGGATGTTATACGGCAAGTCGAGGTCCAAGACTTGACAAGTGGTTTCCATGATAGATGGCCCTACCTGAATAGAGATTTTGATTGTGCCCTGGGACACTCTTTTTTTATCATCATATGCTCTTATTGTGATACCCTTTCCTTTGTTGATAGAGTCTTCTGAGATTTTTAATTGTTTGATGAGCTTGAGAGAACAAATATTCAAGCCCGCACCTCCATCCACAAAGACCTTTTTGACTTTGCTTTTCTATACGAGGAATTCTAAGTGGAGTGCACGGTTATGAGATGGTTGGGTAGGAAAATCTTGGTCAGAGAATGTGAGCAGATTCAGGGTAATGATATTGCCGACCATAGCTTGGAATTGTTCCGCATCAAGATCTGCGAGGACAGTGGATGAAGCCAACGCTTCCTCAAGGATTTTCCTATGAGCAGATGAGATTTTGAATAACTCCATGATGGAGATTTGGGCTGGAATTATTTTGAGTTGATCAAGGATGTTATATCCATTAGGGATAGATCTAGGTTTGGGGACTCTATTTGGCTGGGATGATCCTGCGATGGTAACTTTTTCGCCTCTTGTGGTGACGCCACAATCAGTATGGGCTCCTTTAATGGTGAAGGCCAGAAGAATATTCATTTAGGGAGGTGAAACGGCTAATTTCATACACATGACTACTTGTGAAGGTGCCTTTCCCCATTAGCGTTATTATTCCCTTTATCGCCATGGTTAGGCATCGATTCGTGGTATATCTTAAGGTCTTGGTTTCGTTGGTTGTTCCACGCTTATAATTCTTGATCATGCGATCTTTGAATTATGTTTTTTAGCCTCATACAACCATTTGTGGTATGCTCCTTTGATTTTATGGAAGTCAGCGAGTTGGATTCTCATTATACCGCGAGGTTCTACATCCCGCTTCTGGTAATTCTCATAGGTGGGAGCCTTGATGAGGTTTTTGTTTATTAATTTCTTCATGATGACTTCAAGTGGTTCCCCAAGGGAAATGTACTTCCACTTGGGGGAGTTTTTTTTCGCTGGGGTGGTCCCCTTTGATCATTGACGTTGCTAATCGCTGATTGTTGT
>VDFB02028773.1:0-23586 GCA_007258455.2 Sequoia sempervirens
TGTTAAGATGTATTTGGGTCCTGACCTATCTTGTTGAGAACTACATTGAGTAAATTTAGTTGAGTATATATTTTTGGGCCGACTGGTAATGTACTACATGTTTCCCTATTACCGACTTGGGTTGTTGTGTGCCAGTGTGTGTGTTGTTTGGGATCACAATGGAAGATGTAATAAGTTGTTTTTGGTCCTCTCTATCTCCTAGATAAGACCACATTATATTTTCATGGCTAACTTGTTGGAATTATTATTTAGCCGACCTAATTGGTGTTTTGTGATATTGCAGAGGATATGAATGAAAGAATAAATTGGTTTCAAAGTTGTGTGAGTGTGTAGTGGTGTGCGAGTATGGAATGATGCAATGAATTGTGGAAACGAAAGATTAGATGAGCTTTAATGCCTCAATCAACAAAGTGTACCATTGGCATATGTTGTAATTTTCAAATCTTCATGTATCTTGCTATTAGACAGCGAGTCTCTTTAGTATGTCCTTGTAATTTGTATCTTGGCCTGGGATTGTGTGACTCAGTACTGTAAGTCCTTTGTATCTTTCCCTAAGGTTGTGCACCTTAGCCTACAAGTCCTTCAGGGAGCAGTGTGCTTCCTTAGGTAATGAGCCTTAAACAAATTATAATTTTGTAAGTAGTGAGCTTCCTATATTGTGAGATTTCTCACCATGGTTTTTCCCTTCTTGGGTTTTCCACATAAATCTAGTGTTATTTTTTACTAAAAGTATGTTATTAGCACAAAAATGTTAGGTTGATTACCATGTCAAAAAAATACTAAAACTTATAAAAAAAAAAAAATAATGATGCCCTAGATAAAATAATCTAGATTATGGTAGTATAATTTGTTTTCTATTTTAGATAAATATTTAATATAAAATTTGACGTCGAGTGAAAACAATTGTGTTTTAATACACACACATTTAAATATTTATTTAAAAATATATATTTATTAAAATTTCAAAAAAAAAATCATGCCCTAAAGTTTCAAGTTATAAATAACACAAAAAATTTGAAGGAAAAAAATAAAATTTACTATATAAAGCTTGACATCTCATGTAACGTCATTTTTCAACATTTTATCAACAACTAAATTATAGTGTTAATTTATAAAAAACTATATTCAAATAATTTTTAAATTTTTTCAAAAAAATATAAACATAAAATATACTAAAAAATACACATTTTATTAGTTTACATCATTTAAAAATTCAAAACATATATGCCACTTTCTAGTGATTCAAGTTTAAAAGTTAGATTAGTGTTGGTTGTTTCCTTTATAAAAGTATGACACAACTTTGTACTTTTACGTATCATGTATGAGTTATCTTTCCTACTCTGAATGAATATAAAGAACTATCCGAACTCCCTTCTAACACTGTAACTTAAATCCAACACAAGCATCAAAAACTATGACTTCCATTATTGATGTCCCCTAGTATGAAGGTGACAATACTATTTGAAGAAACCTTTTAAAAGAGGCAACAATATATGTCAATCAATTATTATTAGTATCCATCTTCAAAATACTACAAATATCGAATTCATGCTTATGTGCAAATTTTCCTATCTGTAGATGGCGGCTAGGATAACAGATGAAACTACGATGCCTTCAGATTTATTAATTCACTTCATTTCTTGATTACTATCGTAGGTCTAGATAGATTATAGATAAAAATGTATAACTGTGGACATTTATATAAAAAATGTCACCTAAAAGTCCTATCTACAAACTCGATTAATTGAATGCACCTAGAAATTTGTTTTCAAACCCCGATATTTGTCTTTGCTCAAGACTTCATAAATTTCCATAACGATCTACTATCCATTAAAATCCATTGTGAATCCTAGATGAATATGCCAAACTGATGGAGATCGGTTTCCATTCAAATCCACCCTTGAAACTTGAGGGTTTTCATCCCCAGTCTTTGAAGTTGTGCTTCCAAAATCTTCCTGATAATCAAATTCTCACAATCATGCCCATTCTCAAGAACCAAAGCTCTTATTATAATATTATTTGATGGTTTTGAGTAGTTATCCCATATATTAAGTGACTTTAATTAATATTGATTTCCGAAAGTCACTTTTGTGAGTGATTTAATTAGTATTTATTATTTAATTATTGCCTTTTAAATATTTTTATGTATTAATAATTAATATTATTTAATTCTCTCACCGTAAAAAAGGGACATTACAAACCCTAACAATTATAATATTCATAAACCTAGTAAAACCACGATACATTCAACTTGCAATAATTTTTGATCTCAAACTATTATGTACTCTACCTTTAAATTGTTTTCATGACTCATCCATGTATATAATAAATACTTGTATTACAATCCTATAAAAATCGGTATTTTCCACTATAAAAATAGGTACTTGCCACTACGTGGCTGCAATACATATGACTTGCAAGAATCTATTATTTCAAACTATTATCTGACTTTCCTGTAAATTGTTATTCCATAAATAATTTATTGACTACCCCACAAATATAATTATTACAATATTAGATAGGCAAGTACTCGCCACTATATTAATATAAATTTGGTCATATTAAGTTAAGGGGTAAATTTATAAATTTTTATAAATAAATAATTAATTAATTTAATAACAAAAATGTTATAAGGTGAAATGTTGTGAACTAAACACCAAACACATGAATTACATTAAATATAGACAATCAAATTGAAAATAGATATCACAATATGAATATATTGTTGTATATGTGAGATGCCAATCTGTATGCAAGGTATATTTATGCATTGTATATGCATGTGAAGCCATTTTGGAAGGAGAAAAGGGAGAATAAGCTATAATTTAATATATATTTTCTTGTTATGTCTTATGTTTGTATTTGTACAAAGTTATTGTAAGTTTCCTCATTTATGGATAATGTTTTATGAGGTTTTTCCTCGAAGATTCTCCCCTATATATAATGTGTTTTCTATGTATTCTATTTATTTCTACAATTCTCATTTTGCTCATTTTTATTTTTTAATATTTAGTTTCCTGAAATCCTATTTTGTAACAATAATACAACAATTAATTTGACGATAAACAAAATGTAATAGCTGGACCAATTTTGTTTAATACAAAAGCATACATATGTTATAATACAATAATTAATTCAATTAAAAAGATGTATGCATCCAATGCAATAGCTGAACCAATTTAGAAAAAAAAAACAAAGATACCCGAAACAATTTTCTTTAGCAGGTGAAGGAACCTGCAAAATACTTGTAATGCACATCCACAATGTGAGCAATTCAATACAACAGGTGGACCATGAGGTAGGAAACTACAAGGAACTTCAAATCTCATCCACATAACATAAAATAGAATGAAAATTAATCAAATTTAGAAATATTTCACAAGAGAATGAATGCCAAACTGGCTTTTTCTCACCAATTCAATTAAGCCCCTCTTTGACAATCTATATAGATTTGTTTAGAATTAAAGAGTATAAGGTGTTGCTTTGCACAATTCTACTCAGACTTAGGTTATTTTTCTAGCTCAAGTCATGTGTAGGAACATGCTTATTGTGATTCTACTACCACTTAATTTAGGATAAATATAGAGAAACTTGAAAAAGATAAAAGTAAAGAAACTTGAAAACTATTCCACAGTATATGCCACAAAGAAATGAAGCCCACATTCCCACTATTTCAAGAACAAATCAAGACATTCAAATCACATTTGTTTATAGTACACATGAAGATGTGAAGAAATTTGCAATCAAAGAACACTCAAGAGTGCCTAGGCCTTGGTGCTCAATGACAACATTATTTATGATAATTAAATTCAAATGCTTATAAATCACTATTAATTAGAAGAAATTTGAACTAGTTAATCCCACCTACAATGTAAATCCATTCTCATGCTAATGTGTGCAAACTAAAAAAATGAATATACAAAGACATCATATAGTTGGGTTGTTTAAAGCCCAAGTACTAGATCATAGGTGTCCATGCAACTTAAACACTTGGTCGAATTTGAGAACATATTGTAGAAAAGATTTGTTCAAGTGCAACATAGCCTAACTTGCAAGCTAAGTGGGCTTGTTCTGGGGGTAAATTCCATGGTTAAGCATGCTTAAGTCAGAGTAGTATTGGGACGAGTGACCTTGTGGGAAGTCCCAATGCTTCACCCCTCTGAGCCTCACCTAGATGCAATGAGTTCTATGTGAACCATTACTCATGATATATGGGGTCAATAAATTTGATTCAAAAACTATGTAATTGAATTCTTATATAAATATTATAATTTGACACACTGGAAAATACCTCCTCCTTATGTAACAAGACCCACTAATAGCCCACACACATGAAACAATATCAAGGGTCTACAATAGAACAACTACATGACATAAGCAAACAATTTAACTCTTTTTTCACGCATGAGCATGCATTCACATTACACATTCAAATAATGGTATCATACAATTAACATTCATATACAATGCTATCATACAAGATAGAGGCTTGAGCTCTGTCAAAGCATGCTACAAGCTCTAATTTTATTTAGTTATTTAAGAACATTAAGATGCTTAATATGAATGCACTTCATGATGCAATGTGGTTAAAAAGTGCACTTTAGCTCTTCACATGGCTTAAGTAAAGAAAGCTTAAAGGAAAAAATATGCATGCTTATGTCATTGAAATTTTTGTGAAGATTGTGGTGATTAGAAGTGGAAAATGGCTGATGGATTCTTTCAAGAAGGTAGTTCGTGCAACGAATAAAATAAGATAAACTTTTCTAAAGGCTTTATCAAATGAGGGAGAGAATTTTCAACATGTTATGAAAGTCTAAAGGATCACATTAAAATTTAAATATATATTTAATATTTGATGCTTCAGTTTTTCTTTAGATATAATTCTAGGGTTCTATTATAGGGACCCAATCCAACAACTTTGAACAAGTAAACACAAACTAAAAATATATACTAAATACCCGCATAATCTACTCCCTAAGGAGTGCAGCTGATCAATGCATCAACATCCCTGCTAATCAATTGAATCTCTTTATGCATTGCTTTCCATTTCAACTCCTTAATCTACATTGATCTGACCTGCACAAAATCAGTCCCCACCTCATCAAACTCCTCCTTCACCACAATTGCCTCCACTAGGGGGAGAAAAAGATGTACCAACCATTTCCTAATGTCCTCTAACACAACCACCTAAGCAAATATTTCAACTAAATTGTGGGGCATCTCAAAGAAAACATGGGGGTGTTGTTAATTCCTTAGTATGGTTACACTCAACAGTACCTCAAGGTGCCCCCATGGAAAAATGTTAAGAGTTTTGTTCCATCTAGTCTAGTAACTTAAAAGAAAGTCCACTATAGAGGTAAAAACATGGATTTATAAACCTTCCATTTAATTCATAAGAACCAAATGAAATTATTTGATTTTACTTAAGAATAAAATGAGCCTCGTCTGGATTATTTTAATGACATTTGAAGTTCAAAGACTTCAAAAGATAGTGCATTGATCATAAAAACTCAATCCTTGTCAACAAACACACAAATCTATGCCAATAAAAGACCCTGCTCAAATTACAGTCAATTGACAACAATTACTAATAAGCACTATAAGAATTAGGTGCCAAAAAATTTCCCATCATGAAATTTTTTTGTCAATTGCTGGAAGCCTAGTAACAAAAAAAAAGAGTCCATTGTTGTAGATGGTGAGCAAAAATAAACAAGGAAGCACAACCACCAAGCAAGCTAGTCTAAATTAGTGGACAGTTGTCTATCGCTCTTAAAAAAGTAGGAAAACTTGGCCAGTGTCCATCTAGTACGTTGGATGCACTTTTTAGTAATATAATAATTAATTCAAATTTGAAAGCATTGTCAAATGGATTTAACAAATTAATTATTTTTTTAGTAAAAAGTGCATCCATCATACTGGATAGATGTTGCCAAGAAATTGAGCCTGCTATTTTAAATATATTCCGTAACCCAAACTATTTCTCCCCTGCAAAAACAAATCTAATGCTTGTAGCAAAAAATTATGGTGACTGATTCGTTTTCTAGTGTCAGAAAGTGTAATGAGTCTTTCTGATTTAGACTGAACACTCTTCAATTTTAGCCTTAGGAATTTTGTCAAACACTTTTCTTGCAACCTCTAATTTGCTGATAATGTATTTCAGTTTGTTTTGTTTTGATTTGTTTTGATGCCAATGATGTTTGGGAGCTTGAAAATGATTGCAAATGGAACTTAGCAAGTAACTAAAATGATATGCAATTATTTTTGTACTTTTCAAATGCATATATAAGAAATGCTGATATAAAATGCATACCTACAGCCAAGAGACATTTTCACAAACACTTGGCATGGAAACTATCTCAAAGAAATGCAATTACATATGATAGGAAATTTTTCAAATAGATGGCAGCAAACACCTTATATCTCCAACAATATATTGCAATGACATAAATGTTTGCAAGCTGGTTACAAAATTTTCCAATAGACTTGGCATCAAATGCTCTTATGCAACTGTGCTTGAAGTATCTATTTTCACCTATTATGAACATGCAACAATGACTAAATATCAAAGGAACCTGGTGTGAAGTATGCTATCATGCTGAAGCTGGAATGGCATCCTCAATAAGCAATGATGAAGCTTCCAACTCAAGTTCGATTCTTCCCACAAGCTGCCACCCCCTAAACTAATATGCATAATTTGATTTAATTATTTGACTGCCCTTTTTACCTTGAAACATCAACCAAAAGTGACACCCAACCTTCCTTAATGGTGTGCCATCAAGCTTGAATAAAATCACAGCCTATGTTGAGTGCCATGATAAAAATCGAACCTCCCTAGCTTGCTGGTTGACCCTTAATCTCTGCAATTTCTGATATGATTTTGATGATAAATTTCTCTAGCAACTTGTACCAAAATGTCCACAAATATCTCCTTCCAAAATTTGGCCAAAGGCTATAAAATTTTGCAAATGAAGCTCCAATGGAAAGTTTGAAGTAACGTCCCCAATTTTTCCAGCTAGGCTTGATATTTCACAAGCGAAGTTTGCCAAGCATTAAGCTCACCAAATGAAGAAATGTAGTAATCAAATCAACCATGCAAAATTCTTAGCCAAAAGATATTTTTATAATTTCCCAGCCACAACTCCAAGAAGCTTCTATAAATAAAGTATTATTTTATTCAAGTGACTTTATAATATAAATTTTTTTTTAGTCACTTTATTAAATTAATTAAATATAAGGTCACCTTTTAATTTTTAATTGTTTGCTAACCTTATAAATAACTAATTTAATAATCCACTTAATTTAATTAAAAAAATCAATTAGTCATCTTTATGAAATATCATTAATTGGGACAACTTAATTAATTAATTTAATTAAATTAAACTCACTCCAAAATTGGGGACATGACAGTCCTCCCTTCCCAAAGATTGCTTGCCCTCAAGCAATCTTCAACTCTCCATCCATAATTACCATAGCACCTGTCCACCACCACCTAGATCCCAAACGATCCTATAAAGTACTCCAACATCATATCCTGTCAAGCTATGGGACCCAAGACTCATCAATGCAACTCGAAAACTCCAAACCTCATCATATGGTAACCAAGCACTAAAGTGACAATCCTTGTGCATCCAACTGCCCCAACAATCATCTCCACCTGAATCATACAAGCTTGATGCCCTATCCCTCAACCCACCTCACTGAAGCAACAATGACGAGGTCAAGTCCTCAACATGTGGGTCGAAGGATATCTGGTGAGTACACCTCAAAGTGCAATCAAGGTGGTAACCTCCTATCAACACCCAAGAAACGCCATGTGCATACCTCCCCATATCAACAATGTCATCATCACAAATGCCATTTACTCTTGTCATGCCCATGTCATCCTCATACCAACACACCCTAGGTGGCCTCCTCAAGATGTAAATGATACCCAACCAAGGTGTATAGAATCATAGGCCAATCCCTAACATGCTGTTGTCATAAATCAGAATAGCACCCAAAAGTCTGCCAAACAAGTCCATGGTGGAGCTAAGTGTATCCTTGTTGTCCAAGGGTAGAAACTCATCACTACTCCATTGCCCAACTTCCACATGATCATTCCAACTAGCAACTGCTATCCTCAAAGAGCATCTAGTCAAAGTAAAGCAACCATCAATCCATGAGGGAAAAATAAAATCCCATAAATCAAAACCACTCGACCCCTCAAGCCTCATCATACAATTAGCTGTCACATCCTTGGGTGCTCCATTTTCCTTCCCTCTAAGCACCACTTTTTGTCCTTTGGCCATTCTAAAATTGAGCTCCATTGTTTGAAAGTTCTATGAATATTCGCCCAAGGAATGGAGCCATTGTATTCCCAAAATAGCATTTGTGGTTCCCAAGTCCACTATATAGAAATCATCTATCACTGTATAGTTTCCCAATTTGATACTTAGTCGAGGAACCCTCTTTCTACAAAACATATTATACCCATCAACCACCATGACGCTAAACCCATCAAAGGCCTATGCTATCAATCCCTGTTTGGTCACTAAGGCTGAATCAATGAAATTATGTGTAGCCCTACTATAAATTAAGACTATGATGGGCTAACCTTGTATGGACCCTTTAACTTTGAAAGAGTGGAATCTAGGAGAGCCTGAAAGTGAAACAATGAAACCACCACTAGTGTCCTCTCCATGAGGCTGATCCTCATCTAAACTACTGCTGTCCATGTGTGAATGCTCCTCCTCATCCTCATCATCTAACACTACTTCTATGAGATGAACCTTCCCCTTTCCCAAGAAATGGTGACCTGCTACCCATTTCTCCTTACAATGATAGCAAATTCCTTTCTCTCTACACTCCCTGTAGAAGTCTTCATCTATTTTGTTTTCCTTATTGTCTTTCTTATGAGAAAGATTTTCCCCTGTATCTTCTAGAAGAGGTGAACTGTGTGAGGGGGATTTGTTTCTGTTATTGCTTGAGAACTTATTTCTTTGTTGGCTAGACTCCATGTCCCTAGCCTTCTTGATTGCCTCTTGAAGTGAAGTAGGGTTAAGAGCCTTAACCCAACCTCTCAAAGGATCCATCAAACCATCCATGAATAGGAATAGCAACCTCCTCTCTGAAATGTCTATCATCAAAACAACCAACCTTTGGAAATCAACAATGTATGTATCCAATGATCCAGTTTGTTTGAGCTGAACTAACTCCTTGAAATGGAGTTCTGGATCCTTCACATTGCACTTGTCAATCAAGCGCTTGGTGAACTTTGCATAAGATGTAATCTGATCATGTCCCATGGTGACTAATCCATGATACCACCATTCATGTGCAACTCCATCCAAGTGTATTGTAGCATATTTGATTGCTTCATCCTCAACCATAGGATTACGTTGAAAATAAGTGTCCACTTTTTGCACCCAAGCTTGCGCTGTTGTCTTTCCTAAACCATCATAATAAGGCAACCTCAATTTTCCCACTTTTCTCCTGAGGTCATTGTGTTGCTACCTATTCCCTCTGTTTGGTCTATGTCTCATTCTCAGGTCCATGTAGTCTTTGAGAGACATATCTTGTTGAAAACCAACAGCTACCCAATCCTGTCTGAATTGATCCTAAAGCTCAAGTATTGTGAGTTCATTGTCTTCTTCTGGTTCTTCTCTAGCTGGAAAAATAGGCATCATGGGTCTTGATCCTCATGGAGTAGCATAATGATAGGTCCTGTTATTGTTGAATAAATTGTCTCCTTGCCCATTGTTACCACCATTTGAATTGTTGTTATTGCCGATTGAATTTCTTACCAGCATATTCATCATTTGTTCTAAATGTTGGTTTGTTCTCCTTTGCTCTGCAAGATGTTCCCTCAAGAGTGCATCACTTGAATCTTCTTTCCTAGGTCTGCCACTACCACCTTCACCCATTGTGTTAGCTAAATATCTCACTTGTTGTATCCCAACGCCTCCTTAATTCACCTAAAAGTGTTTGTCCTGCTGGAATGTGTGGAGGGCTGAACTGCCTTCTACCACCAGTTGCGTAATACTGTCATTTATTTTCTTCTCTTGCTGCATATCTCTTTTCTCTGTCACTCATGAACCCTTACAGGCTAGTAGGAACTTAAGATATGATACCACTATAATGATCCTTGTTGATTTAGACTCAAAACTCTTCAATTTCAGCGTTAGAAATTTTGTCAAACACTTTTCTTGCAACCTCCAATTTGCTGATAATGTATTTTAGTTTGTTTTTTTTTATGCCAATGATGTTTGGGAGCTTGAAAATGATTGCAAATGGAACTTAGCAAGTAACTAAAATGATATGCAATTCTTTTTGTACTTTTCAAATGCATATATAAGAAATGCTGATATAAAATGCATACCTACAGCCAAGAGACATTTTCACAAACACTTGGCATGGAAACTATCTCAAAGAAATGCAATTACATATGATAGGAAATTTTTCAAATAGATGGCAGCAAACACCTTATATCTCCAACAATATATTGCAATGACATAAATGTTTGCAAGCTGGTTACAAAATTTTCCAATAGACTTGGCATCAAATGCTCTTATGCAACTGTGCTTGAAGTATCTATTTTCACCTATTATGAACATGCAACAATGACTAAATATCAAAGGAACCTGGTGTGAAGTATGCTATCATGCTGAAGCTGGAATGGCATCCTCAATAAGCAATGATGAAGCTTCCAACTCAAGTTCGATTCTTCCCACAAGCTGCCACCCCCTGAACTAATATGCATAATTTGATTTAATTATTTGACTGCCCTTTTTACCTTGAAACATCAACCAAAAGTGACACCCAACCTTCCTTAATGGTGTGCCATCAAGCTTGAATAAAATCACAGCCTATGTTGAGTGCCATGATAAAAATTGAACCTCCCTAGCTTGTTGGTCGACCCTTAATCTTTGCAATTTCTTATATGATTTTGATGATAAATTTCTCCAGCAACTTGTACCGAAATGCCCACAAATATCTCCTCTTAAAATTTGGCCAAAGGCCACAAAATTTTGCAAATGAAGCTCCAATGGAAAGTTTGAAGTAACTTCCCCAATTTTTCCAGCTAGGCTTGATATTTCACAAACGAAGTTTTCCAAGCGTTAAGCTCACAAAATGAAGAAATGTAGTAATCAAATCAACCATTCCAAATGCTTAGCCAAAACCTCCTTTTATAATTTTCCAGCCACAACCCCAAGAAGCTTCTATAAATAAAGTATTATTTTATTCAAGTGACTTTATACTATAAAATTTATTTTAGTCACTTTATTAAATTAATTAAATATAAGGCCACCTTTTATTTTTAATTGTTTGATAGCCTTAATTTGGTAGATTATTATAAAAAAAGCATGGGAATAATTAAAATATAACATAGAAATCCAAAACATAAAGTGGTGGAAGTTGGCAAGCGAAGAATGTAGGAATCTGAATGCTTATATTGTACATGACAAAGATATGGAAATAAATGTGAAATTTAAAAAAAATGTTTTTGTTTTGACTTTAATTAATAGTAATACTAAATGACAAAGGATGACTATTTCCATTAGAAAATACACCACAAAATATGAACTAATATTTCAAGGTATATGGTTTGTTGTAGGAATTGCTCTCTGCCACCCACCTCATTGCTTATTCAAGAGAAGTTAAACGAGTGTGCTAAAGCTAGTGCTAATTGCATGTAATGTTTCTACACATTCTATTTTAATGTTGAAGAGAATGGAGCCTTTACTTTTTCTACAGTCTGTAACCCATATATTATCTTTTAGACCATACATTATAGACAAAGTAGGCCTGGAATTTGATGGTCTGTAGCCTATAATTTCTATTTTTAGCCATATATTACATACAAAATTTCAAGTGAATGCAATTATTTATAGGATGTAACTATATAATTCCAGAAGTGTATAAATTTGGAACCTAATAAAACTAGGTTGTGATCACAAAAGAACATCATAATTTGACTCGGTGCAAACAAAATGCTCTTAAACACAAAATTTATATATTTCATCGCCTCTATTTAAAATGTTATATTTATTTCTTGATGAACTTATCTTAAATTAAAATCTTGATAAAATTAACCATTCAGACTTGTTCTACTCTCAAACACCCTGAGTTGACAACTGAAATAATTATTAAAAAAATTAAATTCAATTTTTTTGTTAAATAAAAAGTAAGATTGAGGGGGAGTAATAACACCATGAGTAGTCATTACAGTAAATGACACTTTTGATTGATGTTGGTACAAATTGAAGAGACAAGGGAAGCCAATGTAGAGAATATTCACATACCTTATAGAATCTCGTATATCTTTAGATAATATTTTATATGTAGAGAAGATTCACATACCTTTATATATGATTCTATACACTAATACAAACAATGGGAATCAAAATACTAAAATTCCAAGTTAGTGGAGACACCCATGGGCATTTGTCATGTGCTCATGTATACATGTGCATCTGTATATTATTTATTTAAAATTTATACACACATACATTTACATATGCATTTGTGGGTGTGTGAGATATAACATTTTTCCCACTTTCAAGACTGACATTTAAATTTTAGGCCCGTCTCTATGTAGAAGGATGGTTTATTCAATTTGTGGTAAATGACTTGGTTAGAGAAAACACTGATCTAGATTCTAAGAGATGGAAATAGTCTGAGCAGACATAAAATGGTTTTGTTTGTGATAAGTAGAGTCTACGGTTAGGCATGTGCTAGGACTATATACTTACCACACTCACACAAAGTGGTATAAAATAAGAGGGAAAGGTACAAGAGATTTTTTCAACTCTACAATACTAACACAAACTATGGGAAAACATTAAAACTACAAGTTAACAAAGACAAAACCGTGAAGAGTTAAATGACTAAACAATGAAAAATAGGGTAAATAACTGTAAATGTTATATTGAGTAAACACCCATAGGAACTTTTGTGTGGGAGAGGGACTTATTTTATTATTTTAATTGTCACCTCATATTTAACCCAAGCGATTTCCACAATTGCAGATCAAAACCTCAATATTTTAAATTCAAAATTCAAATTAACACCTTTCTTTTCACTAGCTATTGTAAGCCAATTTAGCACAAGTTCATGTTGATTTGTGCTATGTTGTATTTAAAGACATTCATTCATTCATTTGAAAACATCCATGAAAACCTAGGAATCATTGAAGGGAATTTTTCATAAAGCATTTATGAGAGCATCATAGTAGTATTATAAAGTAGAACATCAGCATAAATAATTTTAGGTCCATACTTTCTTCTTGTCCTCAATAAAGTTACAAAGCCATTGAATAACTCCAACTAAGGGACTAATTGAGGTGAATATGACACTTGCAATTCAACAAATTTTCAAAAGGTGTTCCTAAACACTACCCATTCTTTACCAAAGTCAAATATTAAAAGATCAGGGCAAGTTAGATCATTCTCACGACTTATAGTTAAAATCCACACTTTTAAAGATTAATGATGCACTCGTGTAGATGAACCAAAGTGAAATGCAATTAGTCATCTTAGCAAGCCTTAAAAATCCAACATTGTAGAGAATCAATTATAGGCATCTTCTGCATCATTTTCTCACCTTCAAAATCCAGCTAAGTATCACATTTGAAGTCATTTAATTTTTCGTATTTAATTCACCATTTATTGCTTCATTATTGCTTTATTATTTAATTAGCATAGATATTTTGTGTAAATGGTGTATTTACCCCTTTTTATATAAAAATATGCATATATACATATGTGTAAATATACAAAGGATGTTTTCCAAGGACTTCAAATGTTTTTAACCTTTTGCAAAAGGATTTTTGTGGTCTTTTCAAAGTTTGAGTTTTGACTTGGAATGTTTCTCATTTGCAAATATTTGGATGTAAAGGGTGTTCATGAGTTTTTTCACAAAGAAGACACACCGAGCACATAAATAATCCTATTTTATTCAAGTGTGAGTGTCCATAATTGCGAGCATATTGGGAATTAATTTGACAATGCCAAAATTTTCTTGATTCTTTGCTCCTATGTGCATTTAGGCTCATTTTACCCATCATAGATAACCAATCTGAGAGATCTTCAAATGGGCCCCCTTTTATCAAATTTTCCTAAGTGTTGTTTTCCTTCATTCCCCTATGCCTATCATATGTTAGAAGTTGCAAAATTATAAGAAAATTATAAGTTGATGTTTTTGGTCATTTTTTTGGTGTTTCTCTTAGGTTGTGGACTTTTAGTGGAATGCCAAACATTTCTTGCCAATCCTAGTATCCGATACCAATGCCCAATCCCACCTAAAAGTCCTACAAGGTCTATCACTTCTTTCACTTTCTTCATTTATTTTCATTCTATTTCATTCTATCCCTTTTGCAATATCTAAATGTGGATTCAAACACTTCTCCCATGTCTAGTCCTACCCTCCTTTCTTGCATGGATTTTCTACAAGATTTTATCACCTTTCTCTTCCCCATATCTTCCATTTTTCTCTTTGCAAATATTTGTCCCTTATCTCAATTCCCCATCCACTTCCACAAGCTTTCCCCCACACCCTTCTTTATAGAATTCCCTTTTACATGCAAACATCCAAATCTCCATCCCAAATGTCCACTTTTTCCATCCACTTCCACATCGGATTTTTGCAAAGGTCTCTAAGACCTATTGTTGCTTGTCCCTTCTTATGGGAACTTCGACATCAATTCTAGATATCCTCCCTTCTATTTGAACATTGCATTCTAATGTCCATTCTTAGACAGTGATTCCCACAATTTCTCACATGCATTTCATTCATTTCACTAGTTTTGCACAATTTCTGAGTGCATCTAGACCTCCATTCTAATGTCTAATTCAATTTTTTTTTTCCATAGGGAAACCCCACATCTCCCTTTCTCACTCTCAGTTCCTCTTTGGGATTCTGCATTTCTTCTTGTTCACATCATACATTGCTTTGCACATCCAAAAATTCCATTAACTCTTGAATTAACTCCTACAACTACTAGATCAATTTTCCCTACCTAAAAAGCAAAGCATTGTTCATCCTAAGGATGCAAATCCAAGTTAAAAATCAATGGCAGATGATGAAACATGTCACTACGATCACAGTTGTTGGGATTTCAAATGTAGTTAATAATTATGTCATTTCAAGGCTGTCATTTTTGCAAATGTTGTGGGATTTCAACTTTTTTCATATGCAATATTAATGAGACCTAATTTTCAATTGAATTCCCACAAGGATTTAGCAACCAAATGAAGTACTATAAAAATAAATTTTCTTACCATTCAAATGGTCAATCATTTCTCATTTCCATGCAACTACAAAGCCACCATCTTCTAAGGTTCCAAATCTTGCACATCCAAACATCATAAGAGTAGCTCATCTTGCAAATCATGAAGAGGTGGCTATTTTGTAATAGATTTTTGTAACTAAATGTCTCCTTGGCCATTAGTGAATCTTTAGGAAGGCTTCCAAGCAATGAAATGTGACAAATTATTTTTATCTTAAGGTTTTCTCTCACCACATATGCTAGCGTGAGTGTATTAAGAATTTGATAAGAGTCACAACATTTTAATTCATTACAAATTTTTATTTGTAATGGTCATTCCTTGTTGTATATGGATTTTTGAGTTTGGAGAGGGATAATTAGGTATGTCCAATTATTAATCTCTTTTTTTCATTTCTATGTGTTGTGTCTTCTGATTGATTGACTCTGTAACCTAATATAAGGCACTAGTCTGTAATGTCCCCTTTTTAGCATGCGTATTTTTGCGGATGGTTTAGCCTATATTTCTGACCCTTGTAGGCTAATGAGGATGGTTAGGGGGTCTTCTAAGGATTGTATCATCTCCAGTGTTCAGAGACTAGCAGTTTTGGCTTTCGTTTGAAGTCTCCAGGACTCCGTATGCATTACTTACTATTTATAGTAAGTTAGAGTGACATAGAGGGGGACCCTTACTATTTTTAGTAGGGCCTATGGTCATATATAGTTACCTCAGCTTAGCACCCAATTCAAATGGCATTCAAATATATTGAGTATTTATGGAGTTATTAATGTTTATTTGGCTCAAATAAACATTAATTAATTTAAAAGGATATATTATTAAGTTATAACTTAACTTAATATTGAGGGTCTAGGTGTCATGAGCATGGGGCCATTTGAATTAATTATTATTTGGGTGCCAACTTTGGTAAACTTAATGAAATATTAAAAGTGAATGCAATTAATAACATTTAATGTTATTAAATGGTGTTTTTTGAAGAAATCGACCTCTCTTGGAGAATTATAAATGTTTTACATTGGAAATTGTGCCATTCATTTGATTGTGCATTGGTTTTGATCATTAGTTTTTGTCTGAGAGAGGAAGCCAAGGGTTTATGAATTAGTTAGCCATTGGAGAACGTTCACTCTTCAGTGTTGCAGCCATTTGAGGTGGTGATCCATTGAATTTGGCCTACAAGAGAACTTCATTCAAGGGTTCTATTTGTGCAAAATCATATTGGTGAATAAGGGTTTGAGAGCTGAATCAAGGTCTTTTGGAGCCAAGAAAGGAGAAAATCAAAGATAAATTATTTGTGGAATCTAGCACAAAACTCAATAAGGTGCGACTAATTTTTATAGTGCTTACCAGTAGCAAGGAGGCATCACATGTATTGATACAATTTGGGTCAAGGAAGGCATCACAAATTCCAAAAATATTCTCAATAGGTGTGCACATATTAGGGGAGATAGTTACAGTAGTTTTGGACAAAAAGGATGCATATATAAGGAGGATCAAATTTATTTCTGATGTGCTTTTTTTCCTATAATGATATGGAAACGATAGTTATTTCTCAATCTTTCTGGGTATGCTTGTAAATCAATCCTCTTTGCAAATATTCAATAAAAGTCAAGTGTCAGAGTGCTGCTATCTCTTTGTTCATTGTTATTTTAGTTATTTGTATTTCTTTTATGCATTGCATTTGCTCCAATATATGCAAAGATACCAAAAAAATAGAAAACCCTTGTTAGAACACAAATAAATTATAAACATAAAACAAAAATATGAGAAAAAATATAGGGCAAGAAGTGTTCTTACATTGGTATCAAAGCCTTAATCCTGCCATCCTAGAGGGTTAAAGGTTCACATGAAAAATCACCACAGATATTATACTCACAGAAAAATAGAGCTAGAAGAGGATTGGCAAGGGGATAATCCATTTGCAGAAGTACCTTTGGTAGAAATGGGTGATAGGGCAGAAGAGGGTCCATAGAGAAACAAAAGAAGAAATGAAGATAGGGGTGAAGAGCTTATTGAAAGAATGACCCATGCTTTTGAGGGACTTACAACAACCATGCAACAACAATTACAATAGAACAAGGTTACAAAGGAAAATAGGATGTGGCACAACAGGGTTGTAGATGATGATAGAAGTGTGGTGGGGATACCAAGAGCACACTGTGTTCCCTCATGAACTACAAATAGGCCTACTCGACCCAGTTTCTTAAGGGAAGAGAAAGTTGAGAAGATTGTTAAAGAAGCTGATGATCCAACATATGCTGATGCAGTTATGGAAACCAATGATGAGTGGTAGTTATTGACACCTCAAGTGCGTGAACGCATGCATTTTAGCTGATTTGTGCAATCAAGGGTTGAGTACTATAGGTCTCAACAAGGGAATAGGCCTTGACACCAAAACAAAGATTTGAAGCACGCCACCAACAAAATTACATTACTCAATTTTGATGGTAGTGGCAAGGTAACAACACAGTCCTAGATCCATAGGTTAGACACCTTCTTAACACTTTGACCTATGTATGAAGAAGAAGCAATCAAGTTTTACATGCTACATTTAGAGGGAGTAGCCCATGACTGGTGGTACCATGGGATGGTGACGCTACAACATGATTGCATCACCACCTATCAGGAGTTGGTGGATAGGTTGGTTGAACATTTTGAAAAGAAGGATCCAAAGGTATATTTTAGAGACTTGGCACAACTTAAGCAGGTTGATATTTTGGAGAACTACATTAGTGACTTCCAGAGATTATCCATGATGGTACCAAATATATCTGAGAGGAGGTTAGTGGTACTCTTCATGGAGGGCTTACAAGAACCATTACGAGGGTGGATAAAGGCTTTTGAACCACCAACACTATAGGAGGCAATGAGGAAAGAAAGGAGTATGGAGTTTGCAGCCCCAAAAAGTAGGAGCCCACATAAGGATGTCCCTTCAACCAGAAAAGAGGACTCTCAACAAATGGATGATCAGAAAAAGAAACTAGCAACCATGGCATTTGAGGAGTCACGTGAGGAGTTGAGAAAAAAGAAATTATGTTTTTGGTGTAAGGAGCCACACAACCCAGATCATGATTTCCCTTTGAGAACTAAGGGCAAAGAAAATAGAATCATGTGGCCATACTATGAGGATTCAAATTCCGATCAGCCAACTTCAGAGGATCGTTAGGATGTGAGGAAATTTGCGGATGGGAATTTGGCACCTATGGCATTCTTTGCTAATGTTCAGGATGAGGCCACATTTAGGTTCAGGGGGATAGTTAATGGACACCATTGTGTTTCTATGCTAGATAAGGAGAAACACAATTTTATTGATGAGGGTTTCATGGCTAGATGCAGACTATAGGCTAAGGATTTTGATGGATTTAGAGTTTGAGTGGTTGATGGATACACCCTCGCATGCACCAGGTGGGTTACTAATCTCACTCTGATGTTGAACAACTATGAGTTACATTCTCATTTCTATGTGGTCAACATGGGTGAGATGAATATAGTTTTGGGCATGAAATGGCTCCAGAACCTGGGAGTATTTACCCTCGACATACGTGATCCCACAATAGTGGTTTACAATTTTTGGCCAAACTGGACATTGAAATATTTGTTTTAACTAAATCTTCACTTTTAGGCACCTATAGCAGCTAAACCATGAGGAATTTGAAGATGATGCAAACTATAGTTTCGTGAATTTTTTTTTATAGATTCTAAATATATTTTTATCAAAATTTTTGGAATCAGATTGCACTTCTTTTTCCATCTCCCTCGAAAACTAGTTTTTTTCAGAAAACAACATTTTAAAAAAGTGACGCTCACCGTATAACACATAACATTTTTTCCATGAAGGATAAAATTCTAATTCTTTCGAATTTAGATTTGAAACTCTAATATCTAGTGCTTCCACTTGGTTAGATAGTTTTTTATTGAATATTTTTTCTTTAATCAAGTTTCGAATTCAAACCAATTATAATTTAGACATAGCGCACCGTATAATGCGCAACTTTTTTTGTATGTATCAAAATTCAATTTTTTTTTCTTTGTTGGATCAAGGACTTCAATATCTAGTGCACTAATATTTTTAATTTTTTTTTAATAATCTGCTATTTTTCCACATGTGCAAAACAGAGAGATTTTTTAAAAACCTACATTCATGAGAAATAAAAATAAATATAATAATCAAATTAAATTTATTTAAAATTATACTTTTGGGAAGCTTATAATAAGGAATACATACTTGCAAAAAATAAATTTTACATGAATTCATTTGATCCCCAAAAGGTAAATCAAAAGTGGTTTTTTATCAACATTTTGATAGGTGTAAAGGAGACTCTGTTATAGGTATGGTTTAAAACTAGCGGGGTTCTATCCAAGGGGGTTTGATTTAAGGTAGTTTAATCAAACCCTCTTCAATTGGAATTCTTTAAATGGAACTTTAAGGCTTAAATCATTATATTTTCTAAAAATATGTGATTTTAGCAAAAATCAATTCCTCCCAGAAATTGTAAACCACTATTGTGGTAGCATGCGTACCTAAGGTGGAGATGTCATTTGAGGTTGATGGCAGGAAACACTTGTTGAGGGGAATTATAGATGGGAGATTGCATTATATCTCTCTTAGTAGAGAGAAGAATAGGGAGAGAGAGCAAGAGATGATTCAGGAGGAGTTCGCGTTAGCTGATGACTCTAGGGGTTCAGAGTTGTATGCTTTAGATCAGCATGGTGGTGTTGTCTAGTTTGTGAATAACCCCTTGTTTGAGGTAGATGTTACATTGTATTATGATAACCTGATTTTTGGGTTAGATGCTAATTCCACTCTTGACCTGAACTTTGAGATGAGCGCTGATTGTAGTGTTTGGGGTCCCTCCAATGCATTGGGGTTTCATAGAAGGCTCACAGAGGAGTTTTATGAGGTATACATAGTGAGGAGTGCATACAGTTTCACATTTGACCCTCATGTGCATGACCTATTTTAGATGCATAGCTCCATGGCATAGGTACTTGACAGCAGTTATGATAGTTTTCCTTGCGCAAGGTTTGGAAGTAAATATGGTCAGTCTTTTGAATCACTTCCTCTTGAGACTCATACTCCTGCAACACCAGATGGCGAGTTTGAGTTGGCTCAGTAGGTTCAGCTAGTTGTTCTAGGGAGGGTGTTAAAGGAGCAATTTGATGATATTAGGGATAGTGCATAGTTCTACCGATGGGATCCTAATGGAGCGATCTTACAAAGGAGTATCTATTAGCAATTGAGATTGCTTGGGGAGAAGCAATTTTAGGGAGGGCAGACTGTAATGTCCCCTTTTTAGAATGCTTATGTTTGCGGATGGTTTAGCCTATATTTTTGACCCTCGTAGGCTAATGAGGATGGTTAGGGGGTCTTCTGAGGATTGTATCATCTCCAGTGTTCAGAGACTAGCATTTTTGGCTTTCGTTTGAAGTCTCCAAGACTTTGTATTCATTACTTACTATTTATAGTAAGTTAGAGTTACATAGAGGGGGAAACTTACTACTTTTAGTAAGGCATGTGGTCGTATGAAGTTACTTCAGCTTAGCACCTAGTTCAAATGACATTCAAAGATGTTGAGTATTTATGGAGTTATTAATGTTTATTTGGCTCAAATAAACATTAATTAATTTAGAAGGATACATTATTAAGTTATAACTTAAATTAATATTGAGGGTCTAGGCATCATGAGCATGAGGCCATTTGAATTAATTATTATTTGGGTGCCAACTTTGGTAAACTTAATGAAATATTAAAAGTGAATGCAATTAATAACATTTAGTGTTATTAAATGGTGCTTTTTGAAGAAATCGACCCGTCTTAGAAAATTATAAATATTTTACATTGGAGATTGTGCCATTCATTCGATTGAGCATTGGTTTTGATGATTTTTTTTCTAAGAGAGGAAGCCAAGGGTTTCTGAATCAGTTAGCCATTGGAGAATGTTCACTCTTTAGTGTTGCAGCCATTTGAGGTGGTGATGCATTGAATTTGGCCTACAAGAGAACTTCATTCAAGGGTTCTATTTGTGAAAAATCAGATTGGTGAATAAGGGTTTGAGAGCCGAATCAAGGTCTTTTGGAGCCAAGAAAGGAGTAGGTCAAAGATAAATTATTCATGGAAGCTAGCACACAACTCAATAAGGTGTGGCTACTTTTTAGAGTGTTTACCAGGAGCAAGGAGGCGTCACATCTACTGATGCGATTTGGGTCAAGGAAGGAATCATACATTCCAAAAATATTCTCAATAGGTGCGCCCAACTTAGGGGAGATAGTTACAACAATTTTTGACAAAAGGGATGCATATATAAGGAGGATCAAATTTATTTCTGATTTTCTTTTTCGCCTGTAATGTTATGGCAACTATGGTTATTTCTCAATCTTTTTGGGTATTCTTGTAAATAAATCTTCCTTGCAAATATTCAATAAAATTCAAGTGTCAAAGTGTTGCTATCTCTTTGTTCATTGTTATTTTAGTTATTTTTATTTCTTTTATGCATTGCATTTGTTCAAATATATGCAGAGATACAAAAAAACCAAAAAACCCTTGTGAGAACATGAAGAAATTGTAAACATAAAATTAAAAAAAATGAGACACAAAATCTAGGGAAAGAAGTGTTCTTACATAGTCCTAGAAGTGTTTGACCCTCCATGCACCTTAGAATGAACAATATGTGTAAGAGTAGGAAATAGTTTATATTGCATTTCATGATTCATAATTATTCTCAAGGAAGAATCTCCAATGAACTTTAAGGGTTTTATCCTTAGAGAATCATGCTCTGCATATCTTCATCAACTTAATATAGTTCATATGTGCAGTAGGTTAATCATTTGTCTAGTGACACCTTTTGGGGCTACTACATTGGATACTACTAAAATTTTTCTATTTGTATATCTATCAATTGTGATTAAATTTTGTTATAGATTACCTCTAGGAACACCCTCTTGCATCCAATTAATCCCAAATTGAAGGAGAGAATATCCATTCTCAACAATTGGTTCATCATCACTCATTGTTGATGGGCTGGTTTATGTACCTTCTTATGAAAATATTTCTTATCTTTGTCCTTATTCTGGGAAAAACTCTTAGACTAGAATTTTCTTGTAAGAGTGGAGGTCTCCATATCTCTAGCCTTTTTAATGGCCTCCTGCAATGAAGATGGATTAAGGGCCTTAATACAACCTCGCAAGGGTGTAAAGTTCCTCTCTGGAAGGTGTATGATTTTTGTGATTACTTCAGTTTGATGGATGTAGCATTTAATTAACTTCCTCAAAATGATGCATGTAATGAAACCAATTTGCACAGACAATTGTAAAGTAACTAAATCTGGAAACTAGACATGCAAGTGTAAATTGTTGTTGACAAATTTGTGAACTCGGATAGAATACTATATTGTCCATGTTTCGCTAATAACCTTAAACTAGAACCCAACCCACTGATATTTCAATACACCAAAAATTATTGTCTGAAAACAAACAACTACTTTCAGAAATTAATCTCAAAAATTGCCCAATGTCTGCAACATCACTAGAATGACTATCTTTCACTAATGAATCCCTTAACAAGCACTCGCATTACATAGAAATAGAAGGATTTAACAAAAAATTGATATATAATTTTTTGATTACATGTGTAAGATCTAATTACATAACTTCACACTGGTGTGTAATGAGACTTGCTCAAACTGACCTTAATCTCTTCAATTTGCTACCTTGTAATTTTGTCAAACAGTTTGTATGCAATGTTCTAGTTTGTTGGTCTGAAGTTCCAGTTTGTTATTTGATGCTTATGATGAATTCCACATTGATTTGAAAGCTTGAAAATAACTTCTACAATGTTCATGCAAGTATCCGAGGTGAAATGCGGAAATGCAGCACAGCATGCATTTTTAGGATACAAATAGATGAGAAACTACGTAATAAAATCACGAGGCTACAACCGAGAACGTTTCCCAAAGCCTTTGGCATGCATACTAGTAAGCCGAGTACATATGATCTTTAAATGCTCAATAACAACAATAATTGATCAACTATTTATTTCTCCTTGATTGCAAATGATTGTCCATTACAATGCTGATTACAAAATGGCCAAGACTCTTAGCATTTACAACGATATCAAAATATAGTATTTGTTGATATGAATGCACACCTACAGCTGAAATATTAAACTCTTAATATGCAATGGAATGATGGAAAATTCTTAGAGGAACCAAGTTGCTTTATGGTTCCCTTGATGATAGATGGAGAAGCAATTCAAACCCAAGCTAAAAGACCACTCCTCAAGCCAAATCGATTTTCCTTGCTAGTTGCCTCTGTTCTGATCAACAAGTACAAA
>VDFB02028773.1:23686-41153 GCA_007258455.2 Sequoia sempervirens
TATGTGATTTTAAGGCTATGTGCTGAAAATTAATTATGAGTAATGAAGGGTAGAAGTAGAAATAGATAAAAGAATGACTTTAGTGTTTTCCTAGATTGAGATTGCATGTATTTTTATTGAATTATACTATATAAGTATAAAAGGAATGTACTATAGTATAATCATATTGTCAAGTAGTGATCCGTTAAAATAATTATGATGGTTCCTTTACGATTGGTGCAAGTGAGTGACTTGATCATGTAACATGTATGAAATATGGTTTAGGGTGAATCTTCAAAATTAATTTAACAAACTTATTTTTAGTGTGTGCCTTGCAAAGAACACTTCTTCTTCTCCTTGTGTTTTTGGATGCATAAGTTTTAAGGGAATGCTCTAGGAGTACATTGGTTATTAAATGCTTACATATGCTAGTTAATTTTAAGTTTTATGAAAGGAAGTTGTGCGTAACAAGTTTAGGAATAAATTTGAATTTTCAAAATTTTCTTCATAAGTATAAATTCATAGGTGAAGGGAATCATATATTATTTGCACTAGTATATGGGGAAAAAAATATCTTATTGAATTGAATTTAGTAGAGTGCTAGAAGTGTGGTAAGAATGTTGTATTGTATGAATGTGATTAGGTGTATGGATAAAACAATCTCCTATGTATTTTCATGAAGTAAAAATTTAAATATTTTGATTTTATAAAAGTGTTGTACTTAGATGGTGTTTAAAGGCCTTGTGTTGATCAAATAAATGTTTTACCTTAGGAGAAAATGTGATGATGTATGTTTATTTAATGAAATCTTGAATTAATACAAAATTGATGTTTTGTGGTGTGTAAGTGATTGACGATTCTTCTTAATTGTTATTGAATCTAGTATGTAAATAAATGGTAATGTTTTGTGTTGAAAGACAATGCATTTTGACATGTATATGATGTGATTCTATGTTAAGTGCACTCTCCCCTGCAAATGTAAATGATATAACTTGGGAAAAATGTTGTTTCATGACTTGAAAATAAAAGTTTCTTTATGCGTGTATTAGTATGAATGATGGAAGCAAATAGAAATTCTATAATTGAAGACATTGATGTTTATCTCTCATAAAGTGTATGATGTAGTAAATGGTGATAAAAATATTTTTTTTTGTGAATCAAGAAGATTATTATGTGATAAAAAAAAAAGAGTATGTTTGTCTAGAAGAAAGCGGGCGAGAATTGTTTAGGCTTATGGAATTAATTCTAGCTTTAAGGGAGTTGATAAAATTGATCTTTGAACTTGAGGAAGAGGATAATGTTGATATTTAAGGAATTGTAAATGTGATTAAAGAGTTTATAAATTTAGAAGAAAAGTATGGAGGATGTTGGGAGTACTTGTTTTTGATATGTGGCATCAATCATGTATGTGCATATGAGAATAAGGAAAATTTGTTTTCTATAATAGTAGGTATGAATGTATTCCTTGTTTTGTGGAAACTAGTATCTGTGCAATGTTTGTGTGTTGTGTTAAACCCGTGCTTGCTTTGTGTGCCCATGGGATGGTGATACTGTGTACCCATTCATGGAGACTATATTGTATTTGCTGGTGTGGAATTAACCATACCATTATGTGTGCTTGTATGTTTGTTATGTGATTGAGGGCCAACCCACGTGTGGTTGAAAATCTATACATATAAGAGTAGCCAAAAGCTAGTTTCATGGATTCTTTTCTTTTGGTTCTCTAGTCCCTCAATCTGTGAAGGGGTAGTAGCAGCCACAAAGTTCCTTGGGCAGAGTGTGTAGCGTACGCCTATTGCGACGCAGAGTATTCTTAGCTCAACCGATCTCGAGGAAATGTACTCACTACTTCCCCTTATGATGGATCAGGGTACTTGATTCATATGTGCTAGCCTAAACCCCACAGTTTTGAGTATAGCAGCATTGGTTGTTAGTATTTGTCTGGCCGTCCATAGGGACGTGGAGCTGACATTAGTGAGTGAACCTCGTCCGTATGAGGGGTGAAGCTCGAGTAGCCCCATATTGATATGCCCATATATGTATTGCATACACCGTATTTGCACATGTTCCGACATGATGCAATGGATACGATGCCACACCCCACTGATGTTCTGACACAGTGCTGGTGATGATGCCGTGTTGTTGATGGTAGCAAGCTGGGCTCGAGGACACGATGCCACATGCTTAGACACGTGAAGGTGCACTATGAGATGTGCTATGATAGCCTACTTGTGTGATGAGCGTAATGGGGCCTCACACATTTGTAGAGGGATACTCATGTTTTCTTTTGACAGTGTTTGGGTCAGTTAGCATATGGGTAGGTCCTGGCCATGTATACCTCTGGCGACGGCGAGTACCTGCATGTGCCTTTTCCATGAGGTATCGCTATGCGGGGTGTGTCTAGCGCGTGCCTACTTCCGCGGAGCCACGGACACACTGCCATGCGGCATACGACCAGTGCGTGCCTTCTCCGGCTGGTGTATGACCACGCCGCACTGAGATGCGATGCAGGATGGAGGCCGAGGTGCACATCCTATGCGGGCAACCAAGGAGTGCATGGGCCACTTGGTTAGTCCATGTCGCGTGACGACGCGAGGCAGAGTGTAGCCGAGGAGCACACTCTGGGTCATGTGGATGGCGTGCTCACTCCGCACCACATGGGGGCTATTGTATAGTCGGACGTTGTTCCCTCCTTCCTCGTTTGGTGGCTAGTATCTAGTCACGCAGTGTTGTATAGTGCAATTTCTAAGATTGTGAACTTTCTTTATAATTATTGATGATTTTCTAGTGATTGTGAAAGCCGACACCTTGTTATATTTGATTGTGATGGTTTAGCCACACCTTGTGATCTTATTTGGTCGTAGCCCTCGTGGTTACATTTGATTTAGTGTTGAAATTGTGCACATTTATTTCTTTATTGTTGAAATTAAATTTTTTGTTTTCTTGTAATTATGATTTTGGTGGCTAAACTAATTTATCCTTATTGTTTTCAAGGTCGGCTATGTGTTGTATTGTGATTCCTCTCCAAGGACGTATGAGGCGGACTTAGTGAGTGTATACGAGGAAGTAGACGCAGGGAACCTTGAGGATGGTGGTATGTGAGGCTGTTACACAGCTAGGATCCACTACCCACCTATGTGTGATGACTATCTCTTGGAGGCTAACCACCTTGTACAACAAGAGATGGGTCATAGTGGTCTTGTTTGGATGGTCTCGCCATGTGTGTGTGGCCTAACACCATCAAGCCACTGAGTGTGAGGTATGGATTATGTGAGATGGATTTTGGCTCTTGGCTCATGGATTATGTATTGTGGATTAGTATGCTACTTTCTGGTGCCCAGATGGACCCTTGTGTAGCCTTGTGTTGTGTAGTTCCCAGTGATGTGACTGTGTATGTATGTGTTAGAAGAATATTTCTTATATTTTGTGCCTATTGATGTAAAAGAGGGATAACCATGTTGTCTTAAATGTGGGTATATTGTGACTCTGTGGTATAAAATAGATTGGATATTATTGAGAATCGTAAATTGTGACTTAAAATATGTTACTGAAACATGATATGGTGTGTATTTTTGTTAATTTCAAGTAATCATTTGATGTGTTCTCCTTCTATGATATTTTGAAGAATTTTGTTGTGTAAATGGAAAATTGAGTTAATAGGAGTACTTGCTTTGTTATTAGTCATGAAACCAAGTATGTTATTGTAAGAGATGTAAGGATATATAAATAAAAGTAGTTAAGAAGATATTATTTTTAAATGTGAAGCCAGATAGTGATTCTAATTGTAATGATTCAGAAAGAGGGTGTACATAAATTATAGATTAGAGAAATTTTGGTACTAATGTGGTTATGTTTCCATTTTGAGCCATGTGACTTCCAGGAGTAAGTCGAGTTTTAGGGGGGGAGGATGTAGTACCCATCCATTCTCACCTGGGATGTGCAGGTAGTCTGGATAAGGAATCAGAAGAGGAAGATGGGACAAGAGCTTCTAATGGTATTTTATATGTTGTGATTGAATTAATTAAATAAGAGTAATATTGTTATTAAAATGTTAGATTAAATTGTATTTAAATTTTTAAATGTTTTATTTATTTTTTAAAAAAGTCATGAGGTTATTAAATGATAATAAAAATATTGAATTGTATTTTATTATTATAATTAATTATCCTGTTGAGGATAATTGTTAGAATAAATTATTTAAATTAATTAGATAATATGTTTTGCAAGTAAAGTTGTAAAAACGGAAATTAAAACAAAAAGTTTTGAAAATAGAAAAAATAAAAAATAAAAGAATGAAAAAGTTGTGTGAACGAATGAGAACTCAGATCTAACTGAAAAGCTTGCTTTTAAAAATATAATTTCTTTTATTGATGATTTTTAGAGCTTTTGCATTGGAATGGTATTATATTTTATTTTAATTGAAAATTTTGAGGAGTTTTTAGGGACAGAGATTTTATGGAGAGGGAAATGGAAAAATAATGGTTATGCATCTTTAAAATTTTCAGAAGTTTTCGAAAAGGATTTTTCCATTCCTTTGTTTGAAATATTTTGAGAAGAGTCTTGGGAATAAGTATTTGGATTCGAGATTTGAGCACGGTTACTTAGAGGACATAGAAGCAAGAAGGAGGAGCTCTTCGTAAAGGCCGTTAGAAACCAGCTTCATCAGATCCCCGAGAGCGTAGGACTCCAGGTTCCACTCTCTTCTCTTAATGGTCTTAAATCTGTAAAAGAAATAAAAATGTGTTTTAGAATCAATCTCTGTTTGAAAAAGAAAATCTTATTGTGATTTAGATTTAAATGATTTCCTTGAGATTAGAAAATGTATAAACAAGTAGGTCTTATTTGAAAAAAAAATTCATGTTGAATTTAGAAATCAGAGTATGCAAACAAACTAAAAAGAAACTCTTCAAATTTTGTTTAGTTATATCCTTTTTCTCTCTTAAATTAATCTTCGTATTTAGAAGGTTTTAAAATAGTATTTTGATAATCATTGATATTTATATACTGTAAAAATGTGATGTTCTAAATTTACACAGAAAACTGTGTTCTCTTAATTATTATAATTATATATATAAATATATATATATATATATAAATTCATATATATATATATATATATATATATCTATAAATTCATATATATATATATATATATATATTTATAAATATATAGTATGTATAAAAAAAAAATTAATTGATTTTCGTGCATTGTGAAAAGGTTGAATTCGACCATCGAAATTCGTGCCAGGACAGAGTTATAATTGTTTTTTTTACTTAACAACGGATTTTTTTAAAATCAAAATAAAAAAAATAAAAAATAAATATAACATATTTTATATATGGGTTAAGGGGAAGGACGGCGGAGGCCGTACCTCCCCCTCTACCCATGCCATGGCGCTGACACAGCAGTCTGTAGACTGCTGTGCGCAACAATCCATGGATTGTCGTGCACAACAGTCCTACGGGTTGCTGTGCAGGCCCGTGGACTATGTTTTGCTTTAAATAAAAGTTTATTTAATTTAATTTAACTTTGTTTATTTATATATATATATTTATTTATTGTGGTATGTATTTTTATTTTTATTTTTAAATGTAAATTATGAGTTATTTTATTTAACATTAGTTTAAAATGTAAATTATAATTATTTTATTTAATATTAGTTTAAAATGTAATTATAATTATTTATTTTTAATATTAATTTTATTACATTTTTTTTAAAAATGTAATTTTTGTATTTGATTCAAATACTAAATAATGTTTATATTTTGGTATTTATATTTTTAGAGGGCATTATTTTATTATTTTTGGTTGAACAAATATTTTAAACAAGAAAATAAAACTTAACTTATTGTGTGGTTTATATCGAGACAATTGTAATTGGTTATATTGGAGTTTGGAATCTTTTAATGATCATATCAATTTAATTCTTGGATCTTTGGTTTTAGTGAGAATTCTTAAATGATTTCACTTGTGGATTTTAGAATTGCCCAGCCAAGAAATATCTTGATAAAATAGAGATCATTTTAGATTCTTCCTTATGTGGACTTAGCAGGTATGGTTTATTAAATTAAAATCAGTATATTATTGGTTACTTGGTTTTTTTTTATAATAGGCCTGTGTGATATTCTTTTATTGTTGGTTTAGAAAATTCATCGTCTAGGTTATGATGTGATAAACCTAGCTTATTATCCATTACCATTACTTGATATACTTATACCAATTAGGCTATCTATGAGTTCATATTTATTCATTGCAATTAGTAATATTGGAACAATATCTGATGGACTATAGTTTTAGATAGCTTTAAGATTCAACTTTATTAATTGCATATATTATGTTAGTTCAATTTATTAGCTATACATGGGTTCTAAAGATGATTGATTTGATATGTTTAAGGGAATGTTAGTGAATAGGAGCTAAGAAATAGTAAAGGATAACATAGTTCAAGTGTAGATTACTGTCTTGATTATAATTGTAAATGGTACTATCATATAATTCAAATGTTGATATTATATTGTTGAATTCTCATTTTGAATGACCCTTGAAATGTTTTCATACATTAATAATCAATTTGTATATTATAAATTGATATCGTTGAATGTTTAAGTTTTAAGTATTAGTTTATTGAGTAGTATTTGACTAGTGATAAGGATTTGATATCTATTGTAAGTTTACCTATACTAACTGTTTGTTTGTTAACCAAGAATGATGTGAAATCACTATTTTCTTTCACGGTGGATAGCTATAATATATATAAGTATATGTTTTATCGTGAGCTATCTAGCTAAAAGGGAATGTTGCTATGCCTTGTGACCTTTCTTGTGCAAGTATGAATAAATATTTGAGTAGGCTATTTTTTAATTTTATTTTTGCAAGAATATGCTTACCTAGTTCATCAGTCTTCGGCTTCACCTAAGTGGGTGGCAGCCGCCTAAGAAACTGTCTGGGGTGATGGACCCTAGAAAGGGTTGCATACCCACTCCTCTAGTATGTAATTTTGTATGGGTCACATAATGCTTATGAATAGAGGATTGAGTTTAGCGTGTAATTGTGGTGTTGTGTTACTTTTATGTTGGGGTAGATTCCTCCTTGAAAGTCTTATGAGTGAACCCTTGGTTGGTCAGTCAATGAGTTGGAGCAGCTCAAGTTGTCGAACTACGATGCCTCTACGAATGATATACGTAGGCAAGGCCATCAAGTGATGAGCCCCCGAGGCATTAGGTCGGGCCCCTAGGACTGTTCTCCTGAGTCTTGTTTGAGATTTGTCGTTTATTGTCGATAACGTAAAAACTACCATTGATTTATATAGCTTCTCTTAGTGATCATGTGCTAACTATCTTTGATCTGATGTGTGTGCCAAGTCATGTAGACCTTGCAGGTATAGGCATTGGGAGCAAGGACTTGTCAATAAAATAGAATGTAAGAGGTATGTTAAGCTGACCTAAGTAAGTAGACTCTATTGCCAAAGTTAGTAATTCACTTCTATCTTTTCTTGTAGCTTGTGTGATCATTGAATATAGCTATAGGTAGTGAATTGTATTGTTTAAAAAAAAAATTTGCCTTGTCCGTTCTCCGGGTTTATGGATCGCTATAGTGGACTCATTTGCCACACATGGCAAATGGGTCCCACCTAGGACCTGAAAATGTGTGTCGGGAAATATGTTGTATTTAATGTTGTTTGTCAGGTTAATACTCAAAAATACACTTAATTAAGCATATGAGAGCATAAAGGGGTCAAATAAAGCATTAAAAAGGGATAAATAGTGAAGATGTCCTTAGAAAAGCATGAAATCTTGTTACAAGATTTTACAATACTTTAAAATAGGACTTGTTGATGAGTAAAAAGGTGATTATTAGGTGAATTGTAATTAATAGAGTCTAGAAGAATGTAGAAATATCTTACAACACTTCACAACACCTTCACAAGACATCATTCTTTGAGTTTTAGTACCTAAATAAGCATGTTCAAGCCTTGTCACAACATAAATTCAAAGCAACATAGTTCCAACACCATGAAACAAGACCTAAAAGGCCATGAAAATGACAAGGGGCCATTTTTCTATGGCACATTTAGCCCCCACTTTAGTGAGAGGATGAACTTGCTTCAAACTCACACTAAAGTAGCCATGAACATCGAGAAGAGGGTTCAAATGTACTTATGCTAGCAACATGGAATAACAATGATCAAGAGGGATGATCAAGCCCCTAGGATGAAGATCCCATGGAAAACTAAGTATAAGAACAAAGGAGCACACAAGTGTTGAAATGAATTGGATGAAGCTTCAATCCTCAATCCAACTAGTTGTGGATTAGATCTAGGCTGATTGTTTGAAAACGAGAATGTGTACTCACTCTGGGTCGATAGAACACATGACAGTCTGTCGGGTGAGAATGCCCAAATGTACTCACTATGGGGCCACAAAACTAGTTTTTTGTGGGGTGAGAAAGCCCAAAAGTTAAGATACATACACTAGTTGGTATGCACTCACAAACACAAATGTGGCTATGGGGAAAAGTCATGCCGCTAGGTGGGCTTCCCGCTCAACCATATTAAAGTTATACCCGTTGATAAATTTAACAAGGCGCAACAAGGAAAAATGTTCATGAACAAAAATACAAAGGTACCACAGTCATGCAAGTTGTGTTATGCAAGGTGGCAAAAATGAAAATTGTAAAAATGTAAAGATGCAAAAATGTAAAGTGTAAAAGTGTGAAAGATGTTCAAAGGAGTCTTGTTCAGTTCATGCAAGGTCAGTCACTTAGGGAACACTGTGTCTAATGTATCCAAGAGAGGACCAATCAAAGAATAGTATATTCACAACTTAGGGGATGCAGTGCATTGCATCAGCCCACCAAGAGGAATGTAATATGCTTAGAAAGATCACACTTATGAAGGACATCACCCCTAATTTCATCCACAAAGTGACAAACACATCAAATAAACGAAAATGCTAGACTAGGAACCAAGAATGCAGATGAGTTATGGTAATGTATGCCCCCCACTTTAAAGGAATTGCTACACATCGTCCTGTGAGTAATTACTTTAAAGTAGAGAAGAAAAGAAAATGCAAAAAAAAAAGACATGAGAGCCAACCTAGAAAGCCCTATGCCAAGTCATATGTTTCGAAGTTAGGTTGTGTAATGTCAAGAAAAAGGAAGAAGAAAGAAAAGGGATTTGTCCCCCAGAAAAGAAAGCACACCAAACACATAAGGGATCTATGGATTTGGGGTCAGTATGTTCATTGCTGCAATGTGTTTATGAAAGAGCGTGGAATAGTCATCATTCCCCAAAGCAAATAGAACTAGAAGAATGATACAAAGAGAACAAAAACAAAGGAAAAATAAAGTCCATTTTGGGTCAACATGGAAGAGACATTGTGGTCTCGACGCCTTGCATCATCCCCAAAAGGAAAACACAAGTGAAACAAAAATGAAAAGCTGAAAGAAAATGAAAAATCTTTTGGGTCAACATGAAGGAGACATTTCGGTCCCAATGCCTTGCATCATCCCCAAAAGGAGAACACAAAATAAAAATAGAAAAAGAAAAAGGACTTGTGGGTCAACATGGAAGAGACATAGGGAATCTCTACGCTTTGCGTCATCCCCAAAAGGAGAAGGAAAAAACAAAAAAGAGAAAAATACAAGGACCGTTTGAGTCAACATGGAAGAGACATAGGTCATCTCTACACTTTGCATCATCCCCAAAAGGAGAACACAAAAAAAAGAAGAGAAAAGGACCTTTTGGGTCAACATGGAAGAGACATAGGGCATCTTTATGCTTTGCGTCATCCCCAAAAGGAGAACACAAAAAAAAAAAAGAGAAAAAGACAATGTACAACATATAGAAGAAGAGAGATATGAATAGAAGAAGTGTACGAAGAGAGATAAAACATAAAACACATGATACGAGGGAGCACAATACGCACATGACAAGGAAAAAGGGACAAGTAATTCAAATGTAAGTCAACCATTAACTAAGTTATTGGTTTCTCAATCGTAAATGGTTAAGCGGAAAAGGAATATCATAGTTAAGAGACAAAGATAAGTGCATTACTAGGACAAGGCTAACAACGTCTTGCCCTCCACAAAGTGTAAAGGAAAGAATGAGCCGAGGTGGGTGATGTGAAAGGATCATATAATAGTGAGAATAGAGAATTCTACAACTATGGCATGAATATGGGATTTGGTTGCTTTAAGGTATGACAGGGAAACAATCGGTATCAATGAAGTGATACTTACCCAATATTTCCTTCAATGTCCAACATTCTTAAGTACGATGTCCAAGGATACGATGATATTTTCAAAATGGGATGTTAGAATCTTTTGGATGAATAACCAACCTATTCATAGGCGGTAAAAGTATAAGACCTTTGTTTAAGAGTAATTGAAGTCTCCTTTCACATTCAGGTGGAGGATCTGTAGGAAACTTAATCTTTTTGAGTTTGTAAGGTCATTTTCGCTTGCTAGATTCACCTTGTTCATGAATAGGAGGAAGAGGACCCATAGGGATCCTAACATCCTTGTCATTAGAAGGAGATAATGGTTGTTCACATGGAAGAATAATTTTTAAGTTAGGAGGAGCATTCAAGATCACTGTTCCAGCATCCCAAAGTCTCCTAGGTTGAAGATGATGTCTATCAAGATGAGAAGGATCTTGATATCCTAGTCCTGTTGTATGTGCTTCAGTTGATTTTTGTTCAAGAAGTTGATGGATGTCATGTTCATGTGTTGTGTCACAACCTTGTTTACTTAAGATACTGAATCCTTTACCATATGTCTCATCAAGGTTAATAGGAGTGTTTGTAACTTTGTGATCATAAAAAATTTGTGAATGTGATTGGCGAGAGGGACTAGGTCCACTTGATGAAGGAACCTTAGGTCCTATAGTGACTTCAGGATGTAAGTATGCAAAGTGATCAAGAGGTGCAACAATGGGAAGGTCTTGTGACCTCATTGAGGGATAAAAGGTTACATTTGCTTCTAGGTTATCAAGGAAATAATTGTAGAACTTGTTCATGCTAGCTTCATCTTCTCCAATGATGTCTACTGCACATGGAGGACAATCATAAGGAGTTGAAGGAGCATGAGGTTGTTCAAGGTCATTAGGGTCACAACCAAAGGCACAATTGGACATGTCTACAAATGACTTTAAGGAATTCCAAAACTTATGAAAATAAAATGTCATGATGCAAATAAACTAAGATGTAATAATGAAAAACAAAGAATCTATAAATGAAAACAAAATGCAAGAACAGGAAACTATAATGCAGAAAAATGCCAAAAAGATTGTAGAAATGTTATTTAAAAAGTGCAGAGGGATTGATTCGACCTGGGTGGCGAATGAGTCCCAGTATGATATTTTTATGTGTTTTTAAGAATGTTTAAGATGTTTTTAATGTTTCTACATAATGCAAACAAGGATGCAGAATGCATATTTTCTACTTTTTTCAATGAGATGCAATGCAAAAATGAAATCTAAATGAAGCTTTCACTAATGCAAGATAAAATGTCCTAAAATGCAAAAACAAAACAATGTACTAATTGAATATTAATGCAAATGAAATTTAGGATGCAATGTGTAAATGAAATGCAAGGTGCTCAAAAATTTGGGTTGACCAAAATGAACCGTTGATTTTTGGCTCCTATGGACAACTCTTGCTCTTCTAGGGTTTTTCACCTGAAAGGAGAGAGATAGGAACAAAAATGCTAATGGTTCATTCAAATAATGTTATGTGTGATGTTTTCTAACCTAAATGAAGTAAAGTAAATGCAATTGACTAATCTGAATGAATGAAAATGAATGCAAAAGTGAAATTAAGGCTACGTTTGAAAACACATTATGATATGAAAACAATGAAGAAAATATGCAGAACATAAAGGAATGAGTTGAATCAGAGTGCACCTGGGAAAAATATAATGAATCTGGAGTGTTGTGAATGTTGGGTGAAATCACTAATTTTTCACAGTGGGACTCATTCACCTAGGGTGGTGAATTAGTCCTCCTCCTGGTGAAAAACTGTTGGAAGCAAGTTTCTATCTGTCGGGATCCGAAATCTGACAAAATTCATATTTTCAGTCCTAAGGTGGGACTCATTCTCCATAGGTGGTGAATCATTCCTCTCCCAAATTTCTAAAAAATTAGGAGACAACTCTGCAACACCAGATCTGGGAATCACTGATTGTCGGGTTGTCAAAGTCAATTCTATGGGAAACAGACAGAAAACCTTCTCCAAGCTTGAAATAGACTTAAGTTGACTTAAAGCACCTAGTTGACTTGTAAACCAATATTCAACACCAAAATTTTTCTCAAATCTCCATACCTAGGTCTGCAAACAAACATGCAATGAGGGAAAAATGGTTTAAGGTTAGTGAATAGGGGTTTGCCTTGGTAAAACCATGCTTTTGGTAATCAAACCTTTAATAAAATAGTGAAATGCAAAGGAATGATAAACTAACAACATGCAATTGCTATTAACTTACCAAACCCTTGATGATGTAAATCTGAAGTAATGCCAATGGCTGCTTTAAAGTGCTTGAATAGTGCTTGAAAAGATGTAAAATTCTTGAATGCTTGAATATGATGTATGAATGCTGGAGAATTGTAGGAGATGTAAAATGGGGTGAAAATCACTTATGTATACACACTTGCACCTTAGTTACCCGTTCATACCTCATCACAGGCCAACATCAAGTGTTTTTGAATAAAATCTTGAAAGGAAATTTAAAATATTTTGAATTTGGGACCAAGGGGGACTCATTCGCCACCCATGGCGAATAGGTCCCACCTAGGACCTAAAAATGTGTGTCAAGAAATATGTTGTATTTAATGTTTTTTGTCAGGATAATACTCAAAACTACACTTAATTAAGCATATGAGAGCATAAAGGGGTCAAATAAAGCATTAAAAGGGGATAAATAGTGAAGATGTGCCTAGAAAAGTGTGAAATCTTGTTACAAGACTTTACAATACTTTAAAATAGGACTTTTTGATGAGTAAAAAGGTGATTTTTGTGTGAATTGTAATTAATAGAGTCTAGAAGAATGTAGAAATGTCTTACAACACTTCACAACACCTTCACAAGATGATGTTCTTTGAGTTTTAGTACCTAAATAAGCATGTTCAAGCCTTGTCACAACATAAAGTCAAAGCAACATAGTTCCAACACCATGAAACAAGACCTAAAAGGCCATGAAAATGACAAGGGGAAATTTTTCTTCAGCACACAATCTAAAGTTATCTCCTTCTATTTTGACACCTTTGAGCTATAAAAAAAGTCACCCTATATCTATATCTACACAAAACCAAAGGGAAATAGAAATGGATACTCCAAAGTGACAAATAAACTAACAAAAACTCACAATATAAAAATAGTCTTACCATCATTTGAAATGGAAAAAAATCTTTCACATGCTTTGTTGATAAAGTTCCAAAAAATAAACTCTATAAAATCTAGAAACACAAGAATGTCATAATACTTTTCATATGCATTAGTAATAATAGAATATTATTGCACCACTTGATAACCTTACATAATTACTTGCTTCCAATAGACATTATCTTACAGTATAATTTATATAACGCATGTTTTAATATAAAATGAATAAAAACTCTCTTATTTAAAAGAGTACTTATTTAAACAACAAAAATTCCCTAAAAAATTAAAGTTTATGGAACTCCAAATTATTTTGAACTAACCTAGACCTTCCATTGTCTTGGACTATTCAATCCCCTTTAGTGAATATTTAAAAATTATTATTATGAAAAATATTGTTATCATACATTATAATGCTGATGATCAATTTTTAATATATTTAAATTAGATTTATTAAATATTTATTTTTGGACACACATTAATCGGATTGAATTGTAATTTTTATTATTTTAATACTTTTATTTTTAGGATTAGAAAAAAAAATTATTTTTAATATATATATATTTAGATAATATAATAGTGGTGATTAAGTCTTCTCTTTGTTGATGGTGTGGAGTAGGGTAATTTTGGTTGTTAAGGTTGATGTTGTTAGTTTGTGCAGCTTGGACAGGTGACTCCATACCCAGAAATATTAATTAATTAATTAATTGATTTCTCTAGAGACTTCTAGAAAGTGGTTAGTTAGAGTCCAAATAATCTGTGCCATCGATTGAGATTAAATCATGGCCATTGGTTGCTCAATGAGAATATTATAAAAGGGGATCAATGGTAATTTGGAGAACACACACTTGAGAAAGATTTGCAGTGATAGCAAGGGTGCAGTGATAGTGTTGGATATAGCAATAGTGGAATTTTAGTAGGAGAAATTGAGGGAAGAATTTTTGGAGAAGAAAAATATTGTCAAAGCTCTACCAGTAAGAGGCAAGCAGTTTATGTAACTCTTGATTTGCTAAAGTTTAATAAAAATTCCTCATCTGCTGAACTTGTTTTCCCTTTGGGGTTTTTTCTAGGGACAATTTGTCCAAAAATATCGTGTTTATTATTTTTGCATATTTTCTTCTCTATTCTTGTGATTTTATTTGTGAAATTGTAGTTGTGTTATTTTCAATATTTGTTGTGAATTAATTTTCAGCAGTCAAATAATGTGTATAGATAGGAGATTAATAATCAATAACTACAATAGAGTTTTCACATGGTATCAGAGCTAATCTTAGGGAAGAAAAGGCTCAGCACATGCACAGGAAGGAAAAATTGTGGGTTTATGAAACCCAGTTCGACCTCTTCAGGATTATTTGGATTTTACTCATCTTTTGAAATGGCCTTAGCAAGTTTAAGAGATCAGAACAGATTGGATGGAGCCTCAAATTTTGGTGTCTGGAAAGCCATAATTTCTTTATTGCTAGAAGAGAATGGTATCAAGGAATATGTGACTAGTGTCATTGCTATACCTAAAGATCAAACACAACTCTTAGCATATAAGAAGGAAGATGCCAAGGTGAGGAGGCTAATTATTGAAATTGTTAAGGACCATATAGTTTTGCATATTGCAAAGTTAGATACAATGAAGAAGATGTGGGATGCCATTTAGAATATGTACCAGAATGCTACCACTAATCAAAAGTTGATTCTCAGAGAAAATTTGAGGAATACTTAGATGAATAAGGAAGAATACGTAACAAGTTACCTCACCAGACTTAGAATTGTCAAGGATGAGTTGGTAGTTGTTGGAGATAAACTAGATGATGTCGAGCTAGAACGAATTGCCCTAAATGGGTTTATTGAGTAGTGGGGTGTCTTTGTTCAAGTTATTAATGAACAGGACACCTTACCAAGTTGGGCTCAACTATGGAGTGATTTCACTCAACAGGAGCTTAGACTAAGTCTTGTCAATGGAACCAATAGTAATAGTCAGAAAAGTGAGGTGGAATAGGAAAACGTTGCCCTAGCAGGAAAAGAGAAAGCGAAGAATGGGTCTAGAAAAGGATCAAATGCTATGACTGTCACGAGTTTGGCCATTATGTTAGCAATTACCTACAAAGGAAGAAAAATGAAAAGAAAGGAAAGAAGTAGACAGCAGCTTCAGCAAGTGCAGATGATATTTCTAGTAGAATGGACGATGAGTTTACACTCATAGCTTGTATGGTTAGATCAACCTCATAGGGTGTTTGGTATATAGATAGTGGGGCGTCATTTCATATGACATGAGTTAGAGAGTACTTCTCTAGTTACAAGGAGGAGGACATGAGAATCCAAATTTATATGGGGAACATGTCCAAACTCAATCTAGTTGTGAAAGGGACTATTCTATTTCAGAGGGAGAATGGAAAGTTGATTCCCATTCATGATGTGTTGCATGTGCTAGGCTTGGGCATGAATCTAATTTCTATAGTTGTCCTTCAAGATAAAGGCTACAATGTACTATTTAGAGGGTCGCATGTGTTAATCAAGCATAAGGATTGGAAATCACCCATAGATATTGAAGTTAGGAGCGGTCAGCTTTACAGGTTACAGTTTGATACTCATAAGGCACTTATGAGAAATAGTAAACCTAGAGATCAAGGAGAGCTATGGCATAGGAGGATGGGCCATACACATCATGGAACACTTAAATTGCTTCATGAGACAGTGACAGGTGTTCTAGAGGTGAGCACAAAGCATGATGTTGTATGTAAGGGATGTGTGTTGGGGAAGTTTGTGAAAGCAACTTTTCCAGGGAGTGACACCAGATCCAAGGGTGTTCTTGATCTAGTGCATTCAAACATATGTGGACCAATGTCAATGAAGTCTCTTAGAGGATTTGAGTACTTTGTTACTTTTATTAATGATTTCTCCAAGAAGACCTAGATATTCTTCTTGAAGACCAAGGATGAGGTCTTCAATCGCTTCCAAGAGTTCAAAGCTCTTGTAGAGAATTCAACAAGAAAGAAGATAAAGGTTCTTCAATTAGAAAATGGAGGTGAGTACAAAGGGTCAGAGTTCTAGGAGTTTTGTAACAAAGAAGGAATCAAGAGAGAGTGGATCATTCCTTACAACCTACAATAGAATGGGATTCTTGAGAGGAAAAATCATTCCATATCGAAGGCAGCAAGGCCTATGCTGTATGCCCAGGATATGCCACGTTAATTATGGGTAGAAGCATGCAGTACGACAATATACATATAGAACAAGGTTCCACATAAGGTATTGGGAAAGATGACACCAAAGGAGGCATTCACAGGGAAGTAGCTAGATGTTAGTCACTTTAGGATGTTTGAGAGTTTGGCATTTTGTCACATTCCAAGGCCTACACATTCCAAGTTAGATAAGACTACAAAGAGAAGGTGCTTTTTGGGGTACAACAAGACCTCAAAGGTATATTGGACATTTATTCTAAGGGATAGGGGGATTATAGTTAGGCATGATGTCAAATTCATGGAGGAAAAGGCATTTAGGAGATCTAGAGATTTTCCAACAAATGATTAGAGTGAGCAGCCAATAGTAGCTCCAAGAATCATTCAATCAGATTAGGGGTAGTGAAGCATGAGTATAGTTACTAGTACAAGCACAGAATTAGGTGCTAAGAGTTCGTAGAGTATGGAGCAACATATGCAGTAGATCCAAGAGATGCATCAACAAACATCACTATTGAATTTGACACCATTTTCTGATCGTCGTTCGTTGGTCGTTCGACAAATCTTTGTCAGAAACACGATGAAATGGAAAAAATATTTGTGTCGCTATTTTTTCGTCGAAAGGCCAGTGATGAATTAAACGTCAAAATAACTACGAAGAATCGTCGGTCGTCAGCATCATGAAATGGCTCAGACTTTTGTAGGAATATCGACGAACACTTCGTGTATCCATGGACAAATTACACTAGAAGTTCGTCACCAGTTTGATGAAATGGGCAAGGAGTAGCGTCGAAACAACACCAAAAGTTCGTTGAACGTGTGATGAAATAGGCAAGTAGTAGCGTCGAAACAACACCAAGAGTTCATCGACTTTGCAATGAAAATACCAAGGAGTAGTGTTAGAAGAACACCAAAAGTTCGTCGAAAGTGAGACGAAATGGGCA